>JAYJLV010113925.1:0-11068 GCA_036873485.1 Torymus texanus | reverse complement strand
ATGATACAAGACACTAATTTGGCCACTTTTAAAGGGAGGATTAAAGGTTCAAATCCCGGCAGCCTAAAGGTTAAGAAGAAACGCCAAAGATTTATATTCAATAACTGACTAATTTCAACAACTGGGAGGGTAGCGTTCAACACGAGTCCTTCTAAACTGCGACGTACTTCGTAATGATGCGATCTCGACGGTATGCATGTATATAAGGTGAGATTGTACGTTTTAATTTTAAATCATACGAAACTCAAAATTTATATAAAATTAAAATACTTGCAAGTTATTTATTGGGATGGGGTTTATAATATATGGGTCAAGCGATTTCGATTAGTTGTTTGTTGGGACAAACACGCACTTTTTTATTTGTTTTATACCACTCTAACTTCAAAATCACAACTTTGGTATGATTTTTCAGCGCTCTTGGAATAAAATACTGTTCGAAACTAGTGCATAAGTCGATTATTTAGGTCATGTCAATTTTTGCACGAGCGAAGCGAGTGTCGAAATGTACTATATTATTTTTATTTATTTTATCAATTTTATTCCCATTAATCTGTACAAAATATAAAAGAAATTTTCAGTCTAGATACGATAATAGGCATGAAATTTAATATGAACTCTCATTGAAACTTTGACTACTGATTATATCCATTGATACAGATTTATTTTTTACCACCGGTCAAAGGTTGTTTTCCTAAAATCATGATTTCAACAAATATTTAAAACTCAAACTAAAAAGATTATGAGCTCACCGAGTGATCCATCAAATCGTGGTGTACTTTGAAACAAAGGGAGTGCGGATACAGCCAAGAAGAATAGCCGCGGACTATGTTCGCAGCGCCGTCGCCACCGCGCGGCATACATGATATGCATGAAATTTAATGAGCCTTGGCGTGTGTTAGAGCCATTGGGAAAAAGCGTATATGAAAGACCTTTTTATGAAGTTTATATGAGAGGGGTGGAATGGAGAAGGAGAGAGAGAGAGAGAGAAAGTGGTGAAGGGAGTTCACAGGAGGCTCTTCTCCGCCCTTTACAATACTGCTCGTGTCTTCATGTATGAAGAGTATTGCGTAAAACGTAAAACGGACTTAATTCCAATGCAGTGCTTTCACATTGCGCAACGGATGACGGTTATAACAGAGAACACTTCCACAACGGTGCATACGGTGTGCATTCGTGTTACTGCTACACTGCTCTTATTATTTTGCGATTGAACTGAAGATTATTGGAGAATATTTATTAAAAAGTTAGGAATATCGAACGACCTTTGTACATCTTTCCATGTGATTTTCACTCTTAGATTCGTGAATTCGCATTCCGATGGCCCAGAAAGAACGGACTGCGCACGTGGCATGCGACGGCGAGTAAGGGGAGAAGGAGGTGAGGAGGTTTAGCGGTAAACACGAGAAAGAGACTTTTATTGGCTCGTCGCACAAAGACGCGAGAGTGCTCCACCCTCTCTTTTTCATCTGCTATATGGTGACTTGGCTTCTTTATACGTACCTGTCGTCTCTTTCTTCCCTTTCCCTGCTCTTATACTCTTAAATTACTTCTGTACGTATACTTCGGCATGGTACCTTGTTCTTGTTACGCTGAATCCAATCAAAGACGAAATTGAATTTCCACTAACAGCCCGTCGAAAATTGCGCAATGTGTACCTTTTAAGTTGCTGAGCAACGCCTTCGACTGCCTGAGTTTCGTCTGTCATAACGATGTCAAAGAAAAATATTGTCCATGGCGCAGTATTTTTCATAAGCTTATTCTGTGTTAGCCCAGCATCACTGTTACCTTTGCCCGCTTGATTTATTCATTTTGCAACTTAATTGAGCTCTTGTAAACGCTCGTCCATTCCCGAGCCGCATGGCTTTCTTGCAATCTTCTTCACGCCGTAAATGCCAAGTGAAAGAGAGAGAGAGAGAGAGAGAGAGAGAGAGAGAGAGAGAGAGAGAGAGAGAGAGGATGGGCGAAGGAGAAAGAAAGAGAGAGAGAGACAAGCAACGTGTTTACCCACTCTACACGGCTTTGTTCATTTATTTACTGAGAAAATAGTTTCTCCGACGCGCGCACTCGGTAGGAGTATATCTCGATGTAAGAAAAATAAAATGCCGTTGAGGAGCGGCCGCTCAGGCGCCTCGCAAGCTCGAAAAAAGTCTCAATTTCGCCGAATGGGATTTCAGCCACTTAGAGGATATAATATGTGCCGCTGTGGCTTAAAGCCTCTCTCTCTCTCTCTCTCTCTCTCTCTCTCTCTCTCTCTCTCTCTCTCTCTCTCTCTCTCTCTCTTTCTTCTCCTTCGCGTGAGCCACAATTGCTTCGTCCGCGAATAATGTAAACAAAAGTTTCTCGCACCTCCTGTTCACCTAGGAAACAAAAGCCGCTTATTATTAGCTAGCGGGGATGAGTTCGAATTTATTTTTATCAAAAGGAAAGAGAGTAAGAGAGAGAGGGGAGGTAAAATACCCGCTTAACTCTCTCTCTCTCACTCTCTCTCTCTCCCTTCTTCGTCGTCCTAGCAAGCGAGGCGCGCGCGCGCTGGAAAAGAGAGTCAGCTCGAGAGAGTTTGCAGCCGTTTCTACTTGCTGATAGTCGCAACTTCCTACCGGCGGCAACGTCGGCGGCTACTGCTCCAGCTACAAAGACGAGCCCTATACTGCACAGCACTTTTTGCAAAGCAAGCGCGAAAAGCCATCTGGGAAACTCGCGGGAAAGGATAGAATGAGGAGGAGGAGGCGGGACGGGCAAGAGAGTGAGACAGCTCCTGGGCAAAAAGCTTGGAAGTTTCGCGATTACGCTAACGCGCTCGCCCGCCTACCCGCGCGCTGTCGGGAGAGTGAGAGAGAGAGAGAGAAAGAGCGAGTAGGAGTGAGAAGCTTACGTAGCTGAGAAAGCTCCTCTTCCCGCCTAGCTCGATATAATGACTTTCATATAGCCTTGCGGCCTGCGAGAGAAGATCGCTCGTTCTTCAACAATGGAAACTTATACACTACTTCTCTCTCTCTCTCTCACTCCCTCTTTAGCTCTATTTCTCGTCTCACTGAGAGGCTTGGACAGGTGCCCATTGTCAGTCGCGTTGGATGAAAGGGATATGGTGAAAAAATGTTATTTTCGGCTGTTTGCTCGTCGTGAATTGTGCTTCATGACACGCGACACACGCTAAAAGCGTATGTGCATTGTCAAGCTTCGGTGGGATAGAAAAAGGGAGGACAACTAAAATTTCTGCAGAATTATCGGCATTTGATATACAATCGCGGAATTTCAGCGTGCGTAATTTTGTGCGTATCGGTAGGCGAACGTTGATGTCGCGGTGCAAATTCACGAGATTCCATTTCTAATAGGGAATGCCCGCGAGAACGATAAGCTGCGTTCAAGTTTCAATTCGTACCTATATTCATTCTACATATATTTTATTCTTGGCTATTGTTCGATTTAATTGAATTTACAGATGTAAAATTGAACCAAAAAACGGATCCTCCAGTCCCAAAATAATATTATTTCTAAAAAAAATAAATTTATCCTATCCCTGCTAGAAATTTAACCAGCTTTTCTGCTTAAGCTGTTATACATTAGATATATATCTTAGCTATAAATAAACTAATTTGTTAACTACATTATATAGTTAAAATATCGTTAATTTTTTTTAACATTAGAGTAACGATATTCGTTAGCTATAAATTAACTATTATTTCTGATTAAAAGCTGGTTAAGTTTTGATTTGTAAGGTGATTGATTTTTTGTAGAACGCTCTTTCGAGTTCGATACTTTATAACATCTAGAGTCTCTGTATTTAAAGAAAACTTTTCGAGATTTTTGAGAATCCAGTACTTTTCCCCATAGTCTGGTGCGCACCGTAGGTTTTTGGGTTTTGATTTCCGGATCCATCAAGTACGAGGTCTTGATATTTGACGTAGCCGATGACGATGTCTAGGTGGTGCACTCCGTAGTTTTTTTACATCTAGGTGTAGGAACACATCAAATGCGTGGTGTAGGTGTTCGAGGTAGCCGATGACGATGTGGAGCTGGTGCGCTCCGTAGTTTTCTGCTTCTAGGTGTTTGAATACATTGAATGCATAGTATACGAGTTCACGGTAGACAGTGACGATGTCCAGGTGTGCATCGTCGTTTAGTACCTCTATATAGAGGTAGAAAACCTATAAGTGTTAAAACGCATCGAATGCGTAGTCTTGGGGTTCAGGATAGCCAATGATGATGTCTAGGTTGATCGCTTCGTAGTTTTTTGTTGCCTCTAGGTGTTGGATATCATTTAATTCGTGGTCTAGGTGGTCGGCATGCATTCCGACATCTAGACGTAAAAAACCTACGGAGCGCACTACCTAGACATCATCATCGACTACGTCGAACATCTAACGCCTAAATGCAAAAAACGTACACAGCGCACAACCTAGACATTGTCATCGGCTACCTCGAACATGTAGATCACGCATTCAATGTATTCGATCTTTTTCAACACCTAGAGTCAGAAAACTACAGAGCACATCAGTTACACATCGTCATCGGCTACCTCGAACACCAAGACCACGTAGTTGATGGGTTCGGAAATTTTAACGCAAAAACTTGCGGTGCGCACGACCTATACTCTGTCATTCGATGTGTTCTACCAGCCAGAGGAAAAAAACTAGAGCTTAAGCATAATTTAGCCAGATTTCTAGCAGGGATGTGACGGTAAGATAGTTTTAATAAACAAATAGTGGACTTATAGTAGAACCCAGGTCCGTCTAAAGAGTATTGTAGTATATATATAAAAATTTTATTGATAATTTATGGCGCTATGAATAATATAAATATCCCAAATAATTAAGACTTTTTGTTCCATTTAAATATAACTACTTGATTTTTACATTAATTATTTATTTATTTATCAATTAGATTTAGAAGTATATCGTAATCTGACTAATTTTGTTTAAATTTCCACTATGCAGACAATATTATATGCTTATTCTATGAAGAGTAATTTAAAATATTGCTATATAAATATTGAATTGACAGAGAGGTTGCATTCACCATTCAATAATTATGGAATCTGACTTAACATTATAATGGTAAAATACATCGAATATTGTGAAATTCCGGGTACCGATATTTGCCTATTATTAGAGTATTTAATGCACTTTACTCATCACTCTCATTCAGCAAATCTCCGCTTTTTGATTCTGAGAAAAGCAAACAAAATTTTACTTATCTACTTTTATATTTTATATTTTATTTTTGAAATTTATATAATACGTTTTCTGAAGAATTAAATTACGAATATTTTTCTAAAATAGGGAAATTCTCAAGCATTGAAAAAGTAGTAGTTGAATGCAGGCAGAAATAGAAAAAGAAATCGTTTCAAAAAGGGTACCCATTTAAAAAAGTTACGACAGTTTTAGATGTTAAAATGCTTAGATGTTTAAAAAACTTTCATATTAATAAAATAGTTCTTAACCAATTCCATAATTATTTTATTACATAGATTTTACGTACGTGGGTAACGAGATTAAATGGAATATTTCGTTAACATAAATAATTGACCTATAGCATAATCAATCTACATGCTTATGGATATCATACATGATTGTCTCTACTTCTGCGTACTTTTCGTTACCTTCTTCGTACGGAGTTACTATTCTACTGGTACAGTAACTTTTTATACTAGTACAAGCATTATCATACATTTTTAAACGGCCATTTGAATGCACCCTCTTCATCAACGTATATGAATATTATAAAATGCCGAATCTGCCTCTCTCTCTCTTTCTCTCTTTCATCCTTTTCCCTCTACACATCAAAAGATAAAAAATATTTCGGCGAAAATTTCGCTCAAATCCACCTCGAATTGGTCTCCGCTAATTGAGAGCAGTTCAAAACTACCCGAAAACTTGAGCCTCTAGACGCTATGAAATCCGTCACGTCAGGCGAGGACTGAAGAGGCCGAAAATTAAACTCGCAGCGCGGTTGAACGTATGTCGTGCCTCAACGAACCGAATTAGCACACGAAATAAAAGAAAAGAAAAAAAAAGAGAGTGAAACGACACGAGCAAGCTTCATACACGAATCCAGAGGCGAATCCCTTAGAAGTGCCATTCTCCATTCTTTATCTCTATTTCAGTAATTCAACGAGCGCAAATAAAGGATCGGTGCGAAACCCTGCCGCGCGTTTACGCGGTTTTTTTTACCCAATGATTGAAATATAGCGTGGGCGTGCATCGAATATATTGCGCTACGACCCCCCAACCACTTGAGCAAGCCTCGTAGGTTTTTAAACGGGCGCATATATAAGTGTGCAGCTGTATGGATGCATGCATTCGCGCTCGACCTGACTCCGATTGAATTTCGCTCGTACACACGATCGTGTGAAATGCAAGTGCATATGTGTCGATGTGTATATGTGCGCGCGTGATGTGTGTGTGTGTGTGTGTGTGTGTGTGAAAGACACAGATCGCGGGTACGGTGTCTCTCTACGCGCAGGCGTACGTGTCCCGACTAATCGAGAGGCAGTTTGGGCGCAACCAACCGATTCTCCCTCTAGCAGCCCTCGAATAATGAGATTCGGCAAACAAAACGGAGCAATTAACGAGAACCGTGAGGATGAAAAGCTCTCGCATTTGTGGGTAGCTACAACACACATATAATATGTGTGCGTGTATAATATGTATGACACGCACTCGACGTTGTCACGTGCGTACCACTCCCTCACACCATACATGTGTATATTATATAGATGTATATGTACTCAAAGGGGATGAAAAGAGGAACGGATGGGCCTGAAAGTATACATGACGAAGTCTATGTGAAAAATCCATTAACGTGTCCACAGAAATGGGTAAAACTTTTTTTCAGGGCACACTTTTCATATCTTGTTTTTGTATCTCTTTTTGTACCACAAAATAGAGATGAATATTCACAAACAATTAAAGTCTTCGTTACACACGTTTTACAAAGCTTTAACTCTTTTTAAAATAAAAATCTCAAAAAGATTTTCATCACTTGAATTTATTCCCGAAAAATTTTTGATAAATTTGCAGAAAACCAGCTTTTATTTGTTTTCTTTAAAAGTTATGACAGTATAAAGTTCAAAGTTCAACGTTCAAAAGGTACTAAAATATGTAAATCGTATAAGTCGACAGTTTGAAATTTAAATGTCTTTTCAACGCTCTTTAATTTTTAAGAAACCATATAAAATCTAGCTCTTTATCAAATTTTATTTGATGTTTCGCAAACTTGTCTAGGACATTTCTATGATTAATGGCTAAAACGTGAAGATAAAGCCTTTCGACACTAAAAAAAAAATTTTATCTACTTTTGTGGACGCGTTAATGGATTTTTCGCGTAGATTTTTTCATATATAATAAGAGCCGCAGCAAATTTACGAGAAAGGAGAAGGGAGACGCGACGATAAAGGCATATTGATATGAGGGAGGTCTACTGAAGCACGTCGAAACTAAGAACGCGTGCACGTTGAATATTCCGACTACAAGAGAACAATGGGTCCATGTCTCGCAAAAGATCTTTACGCTAATATGTGTATGTGTGTATGTGTGTGTGCGTGTGTGTGTATGTGTGTGTGTATAATATATACACGCATACAAAGTATATAATACCACGAATTATATTTATTCTCACGCTATTGTGCTCGATTTATCAGGAGTCATCGACGCCCTGGTGGAAATCGAAACCATTTTATAGCTAATAAATGATCATTTTTACTAGTACTGGCTATGAAATGGGAACTTCTCTTGTCCAGTTTCTAGCTCCCGATGAAACGCTTTTTCTCCCATTATTTGGCCATTTGATGGATTGAAAAATAGACCGAGTTTTTTTAAGACAAGCACAAGCTTGTTCTTAGGTATTTTAGAGGTATTAAAACTGATCAGTTTCTTTAGTCTGAAAATGGCTAGCAGAAGGCTTGCTGTTATGACAAAGAGTGAGAGAGACAGAATCACATGGAGAAATAAAAGTTTTGCTGAATTATTCATAGAATGAGTACAGTAAATGATTTATTAGTTAATGTTATTTATTTATATTTTGGTAAGCCATCCAATGACCTTTAATGCTCTTTCATCAAAGATAAAATTAGTAAGTAAATCAAATACGAATATTTTGTTATTACGTCAATCTAAAAAATGGGCATATAATGGGAGAAAAATCGTTTCATTCAAGCGATTAATTAGCCAGTTTTACTAACCATTTTCTAACTTCTTGGCCATTTCATATAGATGAATTTCTACCAGAAACGTTGTTAAATTTTTGCGTGAAGCGTTATTATGGCAAGAAGTATGCATAGCGATTCATGCATCTATACGCTCGATCAATCAGTTCCCTAAGTAACTTTCGGAGTATGTTATTCATTTTACGCCGTAAAAAATAACATACACTGTATGGCGCAGCGTGGATGCGTGAGCGATGGGTCGAAAAACGTGAAAAAATTGCATGATTTCCTTAAAAGCACCATTAAAGTAATCGATGGAGGCGGCCGGGAGCGCGTGTGCATGCACAAGCTTTTAATACCTAATTAACTTAACTCGAAATTAAATTAAAAAAGCCGGAAGATTGGAGAAAAAAAAAGATTGACCAAACGTGCACGCACAGAGTATATATATATATATACGCGTGTGCCATATATAAAATCAATATTTTTAATCAAGATACTTTGGTAATCTCGTTTTCGCGAGCGCATTTTCATCGCGTGCTGGTGCGTATCGCCGGTCAGTTTTAATATAAAAGAAAAAGAAATAGGTATATGGATATCAGTAATATACGTATGCACGCGCCTGGAAGCATGCACGTGGATTAAAACTCGGGGCCGTGAGATTCATCGATATATATTTAAACTTTAAGAGGATTAAATAATTATACAGTGACTGCAGGAAAACCTGCTTATGTGCATGGGTATATATATAGCCTTATAATACCGAGCGTCTTTATTCACTCCGCGATTACCACGTGAATTTTTTAAGTCAGGTAAAGAACGAGCTCTCCATTTCACGGCTTATTAAATATAAACGCGTTTCCAACTTTAATCTTAGCGCCGGTCTAGTGACGTAATCGCGCGTTCGAAACTAACGAGTCCCCCAGCTATATATAGCTATTGCCAGCCGAAACTTTTACATTAAACTTCCAAGGCGATCGCGCGCTCTGTGCAGGCGGCTGAGATCAATAAAATCTCATGAATCACGGTTACAAATCTATATAACCTCTTCTTTCACCCCTAGCGGGAAGAAAGAATGGACCTCATTGTTCGAGAATTTGTTTCTCCGCTGCCGCCTCCGCCTTTGCTCGCAGTGTTGCCACGGCCAATTTATTTTTCAAATACCATAATAAAAATTCAGAAAGGGAAGCCGGAGCACACCCAGCCACGCGCGCAATGCTTCCGTTTCACTTTGTGCTATATACGCGCCGCACGCGCGCAAATTCTCCAGTCATTTCAACACGCGGTGGCGTCGCGACGGCGGCAACGGGGCAAAGTTTTGCTTTTCTTTGCACGGGTATATCGCGGCGGTATATTCTGGAAGGAAGTAATTTGAATGTCGAAGAGCGAATGATCTTGCGGCAATGGTAATCGTGTGGCTGCTGCTTCGGTGCGCTCCTCCTCTCGTTCGCTTCGCCCCTCGGTGTGTGTGTGTGTGTGTGTGTGTGTTATATAGTGAACGAAGATTCTCCTTTAGCGCCTGGGGAAATAACTGACGTCGCTTAGGGGAGCGAGCTACCATCGCCGTGGTGGCGCGTCTCACTCTTTCTCTCTCTCTCTCTCTGTCTCTCTCTCTTCCTCGCTCTCGCTTGTACACCTACTCTTTTGCTCTCGCGAAACCTCCTTCGTCTTTTAAATCGAAGATGCTTTTTTGCAGTTGTCCTTATTGCAGATGTACACTTGTGAAATGCACCTCCGATCTCCTCCCGTCCCAAGCGGATCGCCCATTTATACTGTTAAAGTCAATTTTCACGTCTTGCTCGCCTTTTATGCTTTTCAATTGTTCGACAAAACAAAACGTGTAACGCGTTTATTATGTGCTGATTTCAGCGTAATTTTTTAGCCGGAAACTACGATATGCCGTTTGCTTCCTTTTTCATTCAGTTTACATTTTACCTGCCGCTCACGCATATTCCTCGCGGCAAAACCACGGTAAGAAATATTGCGCAGCCGTGTGTCTTACCTCGAGCTCGGCGCACCATTCGCGCGCTTAATCCGCACAGTTTGTTAATTAAGTTTAACCAGTCCGTTTTCGAATTTCCCCGGAGATGATAAAATCCAATTGTACGATGAGTGGTTCGCAGCGCCGCTCGCATTTTTACGTTTAAAGTCAATTTATGGGTCAACACGTAGACAAGAGAGAGAGAGAAAAAGAGAGAGAGGGAAAAAGTGAAAGAGAAAGAGTTGGCGAGGGAGAAGAAATAGTAAGTAAAATCCTGATTGAAACGTGATTAAGCGTAACGTAGCCATAATAGAGTTTGAAAGAGATCACGACAGCCGCACAGACCAGTAGAAAATTGTCAATGGCTATTTCGTTTGGGTCTTATATACGTAGGTAGGATGGCTGCTGCTGCTGCTGCTGCGAGGACGCAATGGTAGTAGTAGAAAAGGCTTTGGAGTGAAGAGCGGAAAGAGGGAGTGAAAAAAAGGAATGCATTTAGCAAGCAGTGGTTGAGGCAGTAGTCGCGGAAGAATAGAGAGAAAAGAGACAGGCAGATACTCCCGAGGGATATAAGCGCTGTCTCACGAAAGTCGGAGGAGCTGCTGCTACCGCCGCCGCCGCCACTGCCGGGATGGAAAGGAAGAAGAGAGAGAGAAAGAGAGAGGGAGAGAGCTGCATCGGAGGCGAAATCTTCCTTCCGGTGTGGGAGTGGAGGATGAGAGAGAAGGGAAATGCTTTTCCTCTAATTACAACCTCCGTCGCGTCATTCGGTCGCACCCTTCGCCAGGGGTCGGAAATTATCCGAGTGAATTTAAAGGGCCGTTATGTTTTCCGCAGTTGCACCGGGCGCGTGCGTGCAGTTGAGGATCTCTCTCTCTCTCTCTCTCTCTCTCTCTCTCTCTCTCTCTCTCTCTCTCTCTCTCTCTCTCTCTCTCTCCCTTGCG
>JAYJLV010113914.1:0-11068 GCA_036873485.1 Torymus texanus | reverse complement strand
CAAAACATTTTCGGAGTCGAAGGGGAAAGGGCGAGGAAACCTCTCCACACGGGAGACTCACGCACAATTATTTTTTTTTATACGCGGATTATTATATTTTATTTTAGTTGTTTTTCTTTTACACGCTCTACCGTCAGATATATTATTAGTTAACCTTAATTGTTTTTCTTATAATTTACTTTCCCTACTCTACCGGCTGAGCTTACGTCAGAACCATTATTGCAGATATTGAAATGTTCATTTCCTTTAACGTGAAATAAAAAAGTATGTGTATTATTTCCTGAGGATTGAGCTGAGGTGTTATAATTGTTATAACTTACTTAAGATTGATACGTTATAAGTAATTATTTTCAAGAGCAAAAACATCACTTTCGTTTAAGAACAAAGCCTTCTGGAAAATCGAACCAAATTTGTTTAGTTATACAAATCATAATTATCACATAATAGTGTTCAAACTCATCAATATTGTTTCTTATTTAAACATATTGATACCAGTGCCCACAAACTACTTTTACCTATTTATTTATAATAAAATAAATTGCGTTTGAAAGTATAAATTTTAATAGCTCCTTAATTGCAGAAGATAGATTCTTTCTAGTGTGAACGAAAGTACGTTAGATTTATTTACACCGGTGATCTCGACGATTCTCCCATAAACGTGTACTGCTACCACTGTGTACTTTTACCCACATTACGAAGCTGTAAGCGCACTTTCGACGCGCGCGCACGGCGTACCATCGGCTTTAATTGCTTCTTTAGGCGCGATAACAATTACAACGCTGGCGCGGATGCCTGAGCCGGGCGCTGAGCTGGATTATCGACGTCTCGCTCGATAAATTTCGCGGCAATGATGATCGCGACGAGAATGAAAAATGAGTGCGAATGCTACGCAGTACTTGCAGCGGTGCGAGTCGATCATAGAATGATAACCGATCGGCAAGAGAGAGATGCAAGTTAATAAAGAGAACGGGTATACTAAAAGATGGCGTGAGTACTTTAATTGATACTTTGCCGTTATTGCTGTATTAAACAAATATATATGTTTTCACTTCATTCAAAATATAGCGTGATTATTACCTAAGTACATATTATTATTAGAAAATGAGCGTAAAACTTGAAGATTTTACTCAACTTTTTTTATCCCCTAATAGGTGAAACGTTGCTCCAAAATATGGTATTATCGTTTTTGATGATTCACATAAATTAAGTATGTTATTATTTCGAAAATCTTTGGTATGATGATATGAACATTTTTGTCTGTATACGTTCCTTGAAAGCTTAGGAAACCTAATTATTAAATTCTACTATCATACTGTTGTTAAAAAATCTTTCGTAAGAAATTTAATGTTTTTGGTTTTCTCAGAGGTACAGTAAAAAGCTTTTAACAAAACATACGGCTCGCATGTACTTGTCCAGGTGAAAATCAGTCTACGGATCGCACGTGCAGCAAAGACGACGGTGCACTCTCGAGTTCTAGTATTTGAGCTCATACACCGTAACGATACTGGTTAGCATAATTTAAGTTTTCCCTTTTTACTGTTGCAGAAAATGAAAAATATTGAATTTTTAATATTAAATTAATTATCTCATTGTTTTGAATTATATTAATTTAATTAAAATTATAATTTCTTGGATTGATATTTCGAGTATGAAACATATTTTATTATATATAGTCTTTGTGTGTCATTAAAATTATTAATAACTTATCCTGGCTATCTTTTAATAAAAGTTTTAATATATTTAGAAGTATAGTAATCATATGCTTTATAATAGCAAAAACATATAATTATTTAGACGAGTGTGGTAAAAAAACTTTTTTAATTTTTCGCTGAATAATGTTTATTATATTACCGTAATTTCTTAAATTTTAAGGCTCTAATTCGATTTGTTGTAAAATGAAATTCCTGTTTCTATCGGTACCATAAAGTAGCTTTTATGTCTGTTGCGATCGAACTTTCGTCGTCGAATGTCACGATTGCATCGCGAACTTTCACTGTATCGCGCGAGGTTTCAAAGGTCGCTGATTCCAGATTTTCATGTTTGAAACTTGGTTAGGAAGATAATTATAGTCATTAATTTCTTATTTCACTTATACGACTTGGCATTTTAGATACTCAAAATTTATTATACCTACGTATATACATTACATTATAGTATATAGACAAAAGTATTAAAATAAATTTTATAGCAATTCAACCGAAATTTCACGTTTCTTATATTTCGCAAAAAAAAATTATCTGTGTAATTTATTATTTATTACCAAAGATTGGAGAAATTGTTTTTACGTATAATATTTGTTTAAAACTCAAAAGTAACTAAATTATAAGAATTTTCCTCTTCAGAGAATAGTTATAACTAATCAGAAAAAGGATTTTACTTGACAAAAGAAGCGTATAATCAGTGAGCGTTGGCTACTGCAATTTTCTGAGTTTATTTTTACAGTAACGTAATTAAACTAAATAAACGAAACAGTGCCCTGAATTAGGAATTCTAGCCTTTAATTCTCAACTTCATTTTAAAATAAAGTTGAACAGTATTCTTGAGCAGACATGATGAAATGTAGATGATATATCTTCTAGGTGTAATTTTTCCAAACATAATTACACAGAGAAAAATGTTAAACTAAATGTACTATTCTCTGTAGTAACTGAGAAATAGACTCATATTTACATAAAAATTACTACAATTTATAGTAAAAACTACTATTATTTAATCATTTTTAAGGTATAATTATCAATTTTTACAATAAATTTCCAATGAATAATAGTAATTTTTTACTCTTACTATTTTTATTCTTTCTAAAATTTTGTATTATTATAGATTTTAAATTAAAATTTATTGTTATCAGGTAAATCTAAAACCAGATTAAATTAAATTTTAGAAAAAATGTCTTTTATCCTGAAAAAGTTATATGGTATAGCTCTTTTGAATCCCGCTGTCAATGTCAGGGATTATGCATCGACATCGACATCATCGATGAAATAATGAGCAGCGCACGACGAAGCTACTATCCAAAGCCTCGGCCGCCGAGCAAGAATCAATAACCACTTGGCTGTCGTTCGTTACACAACCGGCAAAAATCTCGGTCTAAGCTCCCGCGTGGCCGACTACTGGCGAATCGATTTATCACACATCGCGCGGGGCGCGTCCCAATGCAGTCGCGTATAGGTATAGCGCGCAACCGCGTGCTCGCACGAATCGAACGTCCTTGTCGCTCTCTGTGTGTTAGTAGGTCATTGGCTCTGTCGCGGGCGCACTTACATACTGCGCTACTACTGCCGATCGTCGGCGAATCATGTTGTGCCGCAAACACACTCGCACACACATGGTATATATATGTATAAAGTGAAAGTGCGCAGCGGCGTTATACGTATTTTACCAAACGCACGCAAGATAGTCCACCCGCGAAGTTCACGTTCACGCTTCCTCTCCTACCGTTGTTTCTTTCTCTCTCTCTCTCTCTCTCTCTCTCGCTCTCAAGCGCCGCGGGCGACGTCATATCGTGCTGCCGATTATATATGCATATGCGCTGCTCTCACTTGGAGAGATCGTGACGTCAGACATTGCGACTACTCGAGTCCGCGTGTGCAAGTAAAAAAATTGCAAGTGAAATTTGTCCATCCTTGTGGTCGTTTTGGCTTGTATACTCGGCGAGTGACACGCTAGTTATGATGGTTGTAGGAGTGACTGTTTCGCTTTTACGCGCGTTCGATTAGTCAAACCGCTCATGCTTGATCGTCCATATACGCACCTTTCACTACCGGGTTCATCTTTTATACTCGCATCGCGATTCTCTTCACACTGATGATGATGTGCTATTGCAGGATATGACTAAGTCACTTCGATAAGTAATGACAGAGTGATTGCCAAATTGAGAATTGCGACAAAGCTACTGTACAATCGAAGATAATAATATGTTGCTGATTTGTTTTCCATCGATTTTAGCATAGGAATGGCTACTTAGTGATTCCAGAAAAATAAATAAAATTTCTTGTATTCTTAGTTTGAGTAAGTATATACACCAGATTTTACACATATGATACATTAGTATCTAAAAAATAAAGTTAAGAATATAGGTTTATCTTGAAATTACAAATTAGATCATAACGTATTTAAATTAATCGCAACAAAATTATTTTCAACTAATAAATTTACACTATATTAAATTATATTTATTTAAATGCGTTCGAATAGTATATATGTTAAATTTTATTTATAAAAAAAAAATTGAAACATAAAAAGCACTAATAAAAATCCTTATTCCAAAGAATTTTTAAAAAGCCGAAAAACATTTTGTCACGCTTTTCGAATTTACAGGAATTTAGAGAGTGTAGTGTTTTCACTACAAATACGGCTTATCATGAATGTATGTAGATCAATCTTTTGCGTCCCTTTTTTGTTATGTAAATTTAATCCATTTGAATATATTTTTGATGAAAAGATTTTGGAATTTTATTAGAACTATTTACAAATGAATCGTTCGATAAAATCAATTCGTAGACCATATAGTAAATATATAATGCTCAGATTTCTATAAACTATATTTTTCACGATGAAACGGAAAGAGAAATTTTAAAGCAGGCTTTGAAAATTAGAGGTATGGCAAATAAAAGTTAACTTAACAATCGCTCGTTAAAAAATTGCTCGGCTACCTCGGGTGCATTTATTCAAATTTTCCGCGTGCGCGCCTCTTTGCCGCGACTTTCATTCCCTCCTTAATCGACGCTAAATTGACGTTTAGAGCTTCACGTAAAGGATGCCGCAGTGGGAAGACGTAGGAGGTTAAACGATGGCTTTGAACTCCCTCGTTTCACGGCACTTCGAGATTTCTCTTTCCGATAATCGATGGGTCATTGTTCCCTTCCAATAATAAATTATGCTTTTTCAGTATAAAAATCGAACTGCTTGATTAAGCTGCCGGACCAATTATTACTGTAAAGCTATCATTATTTTTTCATTTTATAGGTAGCTCGAGTTACGCAAGCTTGTTAATGATACGAATGCACCATGTTATCTTATAATTACGAACGTTGCATTTATCTTTTATCATATACGTTGATATTTATTGAATATTAATAATAAGGTATAGTATCATGATAATTCCGTAAAATTATCAAGAATTTCCAATTTTCTTCATTCACATTAAAATATTTTCTTGTGATATTTCATATACACTCGCATACACGCAGCTAAATGTGACTGGCAAATCATTTTTTTAAATTATTGCAACATTATCTTGATAGGATTTAAAGTAAATAACGAGAAAGTCTTTGAGAAATTAAACAAGATAATTTATGCATACAAATATGTAGTAAATTAAACACAGAGAATGTTTTTTGAGTATGCTTGAATCATTATGACGCCCATTCACTTCCAGACAAACGAGTAAAAGTATACTATGTCTTAAATTAGTCACACTAATTGAATGCGTAAGCTATTAACGTTGACAATGCAGACCGGTTAAAAATCTTAATTCAACGAGCTTTACAAAAATACTCTGGATGAACATTGGAATATTTACATTGTCGTATAGTTAATACCAATCTCCCGTTTCTGTATAAAGTAATTGCACAGATCGTCCGTTCTTCGCTGGATGATTTACGAGAAATGGGCGTAATTAAATTAACACACTCTGCATTCAGACAGTCGGTCATCACAACTTTCAAACGCATGGCTGTCGAGTAAATCATCTACCCAGAGCCAACGGAGAAAAACTCGGAAGAGAAACGAATAGAGAAAAAAAATCCGTGCCCATCTTCGCGCGTGTGCGCGCATATCCGCAGGTACGCATATATATTATACACGCGTGTTGGCCAATCGCAAAGAAACGCAATAAAAAGAAGTCAGCTCTAAAATAATTCACTTTCCTGCATCTGCACGCACAATTATAGAGCGCTCCTTGCACGCTTCTCTTTCCCTTTCCGTGAGCACGCCGCGCGTTTTATGGACCGCGTCTATGAGCCTATAGCTATACAACTCACCTCTTCTCTTCCTCCCGATCGTGGATGGAGTTTGTATATATATATATACATATATCTATAAGTATATGAAATCAACGCTTGCGCTTGCGCTCGGTATATAACGCGGAATTTTTCAGAGCCGGCAGAGAGGATCGAACTTTCACCTTCCTTGCACAGTCGTCTATATCTTGCCGTTTCTATAAAGAGACTCGAGGCGAGTCGAAAGTTGCGCCAGGCGACGAGGCATTCGTTTTCCAGCTGCTCGTGAAAGCAGACGAGGATGGATGCGCGAGCGTAAGAGTATATAGACGAGCTGGCCGCCGGTTTTTCACTCTATACCTCGTCTGTACCGAGACACGCGCATGTGCACTGCCTGCACTTATATGCGATGTCTCGTGCGCATTGCGATTGACCACGTGGACGCGAGTCGAGAGGTGGATGCACCTTTGGGAAGAGAGTCATTTGCCGCACGCGCTATGTAGCTATAGTTGCAACTCCTCGATGCGTTTCCTTTTCGAGCGATTTGAGAACCTTGATTATCCCAGGTGCAAGCAAATTTTAGGATTATACACTTTCGTTTTTACGCCTCGACACTTTACTGCAATTCGAAGGTTGTTGGTGAGTTTTCTTATGGGGTAACTTATGTACCTTTGTTTGCATAGGCATAAGGAAATTTTGGCATTACTTTCGCTTGTATATACACCCAAATTATACTGCAAAACTAGCTGTAAAAATATATAATAGGTGCGTTTCTTCATTAAGACACATTTTTAATCAGAAAAATATAAAAAATGCAGTAGATAAGTTTATTCTGAATATTTTCATCGTTATTCCATATATTATCAAGAATATAAAAAAACAATACTTTCAGCGAAAATTATACTTCTAATAATGAGTGGTTAATGTTTATAAAATAATATTTTTTCAGTTATTATTAAATTCGCCGTTAACAATTTATATAAACTGTAAATGAGATATGTTAATGAAGAACAAATGCTCATATTACTTGCAAATAATTGAGATATTACGTAGCCGTTTGTGATCACATATCGTTAAAGCAAACTGCTGATATAGATTAACTCAAACATGCCCTACATTTATGTAGTTGATAAGCTATAATTTAATTTTAAATGATTTACAAATCATTGACTTCAATTCATGACAATAATTTTCAGTATGAAAATCTTAAATGGGACTCATAACTACAGAAAAATGCCTTTCAGCAACAGAGCAATCATTTGTAAGGACATTTTCTCTTCTTAGGAGAAATGACAGGATGTATAATGCAATCGTCTTATCCGGCATAACCGCAATATTAGATAAAAATTTATGTTAATAGTAGGTTTTTACTAGTCGTCTTTAATAATTACTTCTACTTAATTATAAGAGACAATTATAATTTAAATTTGATGAACGGAATAACATCTGGTATTTTCATTTCGCTTAAAAATTTGAAATTTTTTAAAATGTTTGTAGCCTGTAAGCTTTTTCGTATTTTATAAGATCTTAAAATAGGCAATAATGATTGTTATAGAGCATTTCTTGAATAAAGATTTTACATTTCAGGTATTGATTTAGAAAAAGCAGTAGTCAAATTTTGACTCTTCTAAGTTTCATCTTCAAACAATGTGGTCACTTAGTATACTTGTCAGAATTTTTATTACTGATTAACATACAGCTGGACGTAACATATACATAACTTTGAAACTTGCTGCCGTACAAATTTTTTTTTAAATATGCAAGTGAAAATGAAAGTAGAAAGTAACCTTTAACATGGCACTCATTATGTGTTAAAAGCTTAATTCATTTCGAATTTACATATGATAAAAGCTTAGTAGAAAATCACAAATGTCAAAAAAACATATCGAAATTGATTTACATCTAATTCTAGGTTTTGACATTGTTCACTACTGATTTATTGACCTCACGTAGACGAATTAAGCTTTTAATACCAATAAGTCTTAAATTGTACTTTCTACTTTCATTTTATGTTGAAAAAAAACTTCTTTGCAAGATGAAGTTTCAAAAGATTAATTGTTTGATGCCATATTCATTATTGCTAGAAAGGTGAACATTATTTTAAAAAAGATTAATAACTTTTTAAAGCGGTATAAATTTTTGTGTAAATAATTGCAAAAGCAATTTTCGAAAAATACTGTACGCAATATATAGTTAAATCATTTAAATTTTGAGTAACATTTAACAATTTGTTATCAAATTAAAATCATTAATCATTGTTATCATTATATTTACTACAACGGTATTATTATTTTATCGTAATGTATTATTTTTTTAATAAGTCTTAAGAATAAAAATGACGTAAAACATATCCATAAACGCAAAAACAGAATACATTGATCTACAGATAAACGCTGTGATCGAAAGGCAGATGCGCTTTCAAGAGATAAAGGAAACGCGATTTTCGAGCAGGAGTTCTGGTACGTGTCGAGTTTACGTACGTTTAATAGTATATTTCGATACAAGTGCGAAATTGTTGATTCTAGCACGAGTGTGAGGTTTGTCGCCCGAGCGAAGCGAGGGTGACAATCACACGAGTGTAGAATCATCTTTCGCACGTGTATCGAACGATATTTTTCTATACAGGGGTCGTAAAAGCGATTTTAAAAAATTATAGAATGTGTAAAATCGCATTTTACGCATACTGTATCGAAAATAAAATTACTACGTACAGCTGAGCCGCATTGTTATTTGATGCTCATTAGCAGAGCTTTTACTCGAATTCAAACTTTGTTTTGAAACATCAGATGAAATACAAAATGGTAAACAAAAGTCAAATTGTTATTAATTAATTGAGTATTTATTATAAAACACAATTATAAATGGTTCTTTTGTTTATTTTTATACTTATAACGATGTTTGTTAAAATAGTACTTTATGTAATCGGATAAATCTATAATTAATCGAACTATGCGAGAAATAATGGTATCATTTTTTTTATCGGCCCCAAGAGCTTGTTTCGCCAATAATTGTTGTACACATTTAATTTATTTTAGTCATTCCTAAAGAAATCTAATAGTGCGCGAGATTCCATGAAATGCACGGTAAATGGAGAAATTTCACTTAATGACTCAATCAAAACTCGGTGACCTCTGCTTAACAAGCATTGTTCCCAACGTAAAGTCTTTTTCAAGAGCGCTCTGAATTCCTTTGCGTCCACACTGTCACGCGGGATATCCATTGCACGCAGGAGAAAATTATTTTTACGCTACTAGGAATGTGACATTAATTTAGTTATATTCACTTTAAAATGATTCCACGAGGAGAAAAATACGAAGAAACGGCGAATTACGGGTACCAGGTCCACAGAGGGTTATTTCTATCTCGCTAATTTAGAGCCTTTATCATTTTTAATTTCTTTCTTCGTGATTTTACTTTCCATTAGGAGAAATTTTTAAGTCTGCTCGACCACTGTTAATTACGAACAAAAACCTAGTTTTCGATGTATCGTTTTTGTTAGCGTACATCTTTTTTTTTTTAGTTTCTGGATCATGATACTTTTCTTATACTAATGTGTCTTTATATCATTTATTAATAGAAAGTTGGTATCAAAACAAAAATCACAATAATAAATGTAATTAAAAATCAGATTTTATTGTTTATCTATAATAATAAAACCAGTCTCTGACATAACGAACTGTATTACATAAAAGTAGTGTAAGTGAATTCGAACCGTTCTCTATAATTTTGTTTATTGCTAATAAAAGTTTGATATCACTGTAATCGTGTATTTATGACGAGTGTTATCTGTATTTATCACTTGATAGTATAACAATTCTATAAAGACATTTTACTGTGAAAACAATCAGAAATTTTGGTATAAACATTGCTATAATTCTTACATAAAATTACTATTAAAGCAATGTATTTGATTATTACTAAGGAAATAGTTAAAATTGTGACCACTAGTCTCCTGGTTAAAATGCTACAAAATAATATCGTGGTCTAATTAAAATTTTTTTTTAATATTCGTATATCTAACTGTGATAAAACGAACGAAAGAATGTAAAAAAAAAACGAAAACATAGTACAAATACATCGTATCATCTGAGAAAAGTGTTATTACGTCGGTGTTGAACATCGAAATAAAAGATATAATTACAGATCGAGCTCCTTTTAAAAAGAAAAAAGAAACCGATCGAGATCGACCTTGCCGATACGAATAGCGCCCATGCGCGCGCGCACGCGTATCCATCTATCACTTTCGAGTTTCACACGACGAACGATTCTTCCGTCACAGTGTTTGAGCTTAATGTGTCTGCATGTCGAGCCTTTTCCTTTTCATTTGATGCCATCGAGCCGTCAAGCGTAGCACCTGTGACTCCTACATAGTCGTTAGAATGAAACTGGAAAAGTTAGATAGGCGCAACGAAGATGTCCAAATGATGGCCAAGTCAAAATCGTTGATGTGAAAAGTTTTCGAAATGAACTACGCAGTCGGAACTGACTTTATAGCGATGTTATTGTGCTGAGCAAAAGTTTTTTGGGCGTTATTTTAAATAGTTAATGGATTTTTTTATTGGATTTAATGTTATTGTAATATAATGTCATTAAAACGAACGATTCGTGCAAAAATTCATCTATCGGGGTCATGCTTACAAAGAAAACAGTCTTAACTACACTGAGAAAAGAATATGATTATTGTTAACATATATTGTAACTGTTAACATACGTATTTTAGATTATGGCGAATTATACGTACGTTAAGAAATAATATGTGAGCTATTAGTTCAATCGTGTGCGTATGCTAGTACCAAAATGCCATATTGTAACGGTTACAATATCAAAATTCAGCCTCAAATGTTTATTTTTTAACTGCTATAGTAGTAAGATTATCTGTAGTATAGTATTTTTAAATAATATGAATGTATTCTAATATAATTTAACGAACAAAATGTTCGTTAAATTAATATTCGGTAATTTAACAAAGAAAATGTTTATTAAATATAACTAATTAGTTATATTAGCTATTTTATTTATAATAATTTATCATATAATTTATAAAAAATAAACAAAAAATGTAAATTAATAAAATCAAACGTTTATTATGAAAATAATATTTACTCTAAAACTCTTGGACATACAACATT
>JAYJLV010113913.1:4597-25340 GCA_036873485.1 Torymus texanus | reverse complement strand
TAAAAAAAATTCTTTGAGAGAATAGCTAGTGACACCAAAGATAGAGAGCAACTTCAAGTATAACTAACCATTACTAAACTATGAAAAATGCTTTCAAAAACTGCTAATTTAGGCATAAACGGTGTCGCGTGAAGAATCATATAAAAATTATTAAATATGAAAGTCAGAGAAGATACACTAACAAATAGCATTAAACTGGTTAATAGCATTAACATTTCAACTCTTAACTTTAAATTAAAATATAATTTTGGAAGAAAGTTGAATTTGATAATTCTGTACACAGTAAATTGTTACGGGTAAGAATTCGCAAGTAGATAAGTAAATGAAGGACAAGGAACCCAATCCTAGACCTTACCTTTTTTCGCGCCAAGTGCTCTGTCCGCTGAGCTACCGATACCTAGGCGTATCTGTCTTAGAGTCATCCTTATATTGCTCGATGCAACCCGATCCGCCCCGTTGTGCATAGTATGCATACGTATCACTAAAATGAATTTCTTAGGTATCGACATTCACTTCATGCACATAAAACCTCAACTTCCAAAGAATAGTAAAGTAATGATTCTTCCGCTGTACATTCAGCATGGCTGGCCAGGTTCTGTTGTCGAACTTCAAAAAATAATTCCACTTCTCACGACTCCCCGCACTGACAAGGACTTTGTCTTCGAGGTTATCGCACCATCTTTGCCAGGATTTGGTTTTTCGGACGCAGCTGTTAAGCCCGGCCTAGGAGCCGTGGAAATAACTCATGTGATGAAGAACCTGATGCTAAGATTAGGTTTTGAGAAATTCTACGTGCAAGGTGGCGACTGGGGCTCTGTTATTGTCACTAATATGGCTTCTATGTACCCCCAGCAGTAAGTACTCTAGTAGTGATAACTGAATGTTTTGCATAAATGATTAATGATAGGATGTATCTTCAGTGTTCTAGGAGTTCACTCGAACATGTGTTTTCTTATGAAGCCATGGACCTGGATGAAAATGGCTGCTTACAGTATGGTTCCTTCGTTATTGCCTGAAGACGAACAAAAGCTAATGTTTCCAATAACGAAAGTATTGTTATATCTCGTAGAATCATCAGGTTATCTACATCTACAAGCTACCAAGCCTGATACATTAGGTCATTATGATTATGTTGCCAATGTTTTTGGCATTCATTAAGTCTAATGATAAAACGTGATTGTTTTAGGCGCTGGAATGAGCGATTCACCTGCTGGATTAGCTTCGTACATTTTAGAAAAATTCTCAGGCTTTACTAATCCCGAAAATCAATTCGGCGACGACGGCAATCTTCTGGAAAAGTTTACTATGGATGAACTCTTGGATAATCTTATGATGTATTGGGTACCCAACAAGGCTACTACCTCATTCCGCATTTACGCCGAGACCTTCAACAAACGTGGTGTTGCATATAATACGGACTAGTAATAAATTCCACGTATTTTTGTAAAACAAAAATAAATAATCAAATATTAATGATTAATGTTGAATTCTTTTGCAGCATTTTAATAAAAGTTCCAAGTGCGTGCGTCCATTTTCCCAAGGAGATGATCTTCCAATCAGAGATTTTTCTGCGGGATCGCTTCGTGAACCTCGTTCATTTGACCAAGATGCCGCGGGGTGGCCACTTTGCCGCCATGGAAGAACCCAAGCTGCTCTCAGACGATGTCTGGGCGGCGATACAGAAGATGCGCGACTTTGGCAAGAAGGATAAAAGAAAAAATTTCTGAACAAGTGTTGTATTTTAATTACGTAATAATAAAGCTATCGTTATTCATATATTATTGTGATATAACTTATAATAAATAATAGAATTAGAATTTTTTAAGAATAACTGTATAGTTCTACTTTATTTATTATTTGTTAATTTTATAATAATATTTTAGAAATGACATTACATATGACATTGGTCTATTGATGAATGCTATTAATTTGGGAAGAGATCGGAAATGAAATTCGACGAATAGAAGTAAATAGAAAAATACTTTTGTAAATATATCATATTTTTAAGTTGAAATTTTGAAATTTTTTTATTTGTGATTTCTAATTTCTTTACAAAATCATGTATCTATAATTTTCATCATAAATATGATAATAAAGATGTATACCAATGCATTTTCTATGCATATTTACATAAAAAAATTACCATCCTAACACCTATTCTGGAAATAAAGCAACTGGTCAGCATAAAAACTTGGACTTCGTTACTTTACTTTTAAGCATCTATCCTATTGAATACTCAATGGACTGCGCAGGTTCTCCGAGTGAACACCGCAGCGCTCCATATTCCCAGGGGCAGCAAAATCCATCGGCACACCACGCACGTTAGTCGTTCGAAGACAACCGTTTCGCCAGCACTGTATATTTCATCTTCAAAGTAAGTTTGACATTTAAATTATTAAACAATATTCACAGAGCAGTAAAATAATAATTTTGTATTATCAATTTCGGAATGTTATGTGTGGTTGATTTCTTAGAAATCAAATGCTTTTTCTTAAAGATTAAATAATTCAATGATTTTCTTAATCATTCTTATGGAAATATTAAGCTATAATATTTTTCTATTGATATTGATGACAATTTTTTTACATAAATTTTTGAATAAATAAATAAATAATATGCATGATCACTAATTGTTTTATTAAAATATACTTAAAATCGTATGTATTATTCAAGAATTACTCAATAATATTATATTCAGTTACGAAAACAAAACATACTTGAAGTAATTTACATTCTTACTAGAGAATATATACTTTAATATAAATATATATTGTACCTCGAAGTTTATCGTAACTTTAACCAATTATTGTATACTCTACGCACGTATTGACCCCACAGCGGAATAGTCAAATTTAAAAAGGATCGAAATGAATCTACTAGTAGCCGTGACAAGTACAATAGCGGTGATAGCCGCTATCATAATATATCTGATCCCTTCGGCATTACCACCACCAAAGCTTAAAGATACTTACTGGGGTCACGGTGAAGCACCAAAGAAAATTGACACCAGTATCAGGCCATTTAAAGTCGAATTTACCGATGAGGTAAGTTAAAAACAAACAAAGAAGCTATTAATATTCTTTGTTTATAACAATTATTCTCAAATGATAAAATGTTTAATAGATGATAAGTGATCTGAAAACGCGATTGAATATGACGCGTGAAATGGCACCCCCTCTCGAGAATACAGGATGGTCTTACGGTATAAGTGGTAGTTATATACCGATAATAGTAACCTACTGGTCAAAAAAATACGATTTTAAGAAACGTGAAGCGTATCTTAACAAATATCCACAATTCGTCACTAACATTCAAGGTTGGTATACCTTTAAATAAAGGACGGAAAATTATTTTAGGAAGAATTAATATTTGCGTTGTAAAATCCAGTATTATTTATTACAGTTATTAATAGAAATAAAATCTTTAATATCAAATATTGAAAATGTATATATTAAATTCAAAAATTATCAATAACTATTGAAATTGAATAGAGTATGTAGCTAATGTAAACATTTTTATCACGATGTATACAGAACAAATACTGTAAGGGACAATTCAGAAGGTAATACAAAAAGAAAATATTTTGATGATGACAAAAGTTCAACAACACTAACCAACTCATAATACTTATTTGTCATTAATCAAGCTAAATTCCACTATCATAATGGATATTTACAGGTCTCGACATTCACTTCATCCACGTGAAACCTGAACTACCTAAAAACAGAGAAATTAAAGTCCTCCCACTGTATATACAGCATGGTTGGCCAGGTTCTGTCACCGAATTCGATAAGATAATACCCATGCTTACGACTCCTCGTCCTGACAAGGACTTCGTCTTCGAGGTTATTGCACCTTCGCTGCCAGGTTTCGGCTTCTCCGATGCAGCTTCGAAGCCTGGTCTAGGAGCTGTGGAAATAACTCATGTAATGAAGAACCTGATGCTGAGATTAGGTTTTGAGAAATTCTATGTCCAAGGTGGTAACTGGGGCGCTGCCATAGCTACAAATATGGGTTCTATATATCCTCAGCAGTAAGTGATTAACATAAAGCGTACGTCATATATGGTCTACAATGATAACGTTAATGTTTTAATTGCTTCTCAGTGTTTTAGGAGTGCACTCGAATATGTGTGTTGTAATGCAACCATGGACTTGGATAAAAATGTGGATTTACAGTCTAGTACCTTCGTTTTTCCCGGAAGATGAGCAGAAATTAATGTTTCCTATAAGTGAAATGATGTCTCCGCTAGTCCAGGCATTGGGCTATCTACATCTACAAGCTACTAGGCCTGACACACTTGGTAATAATAATTGCTTATACATTATACTTGCTAATATTCACCTTTCAAACTAAATATTGCTCCCATGTCATGCTATATCGTGCATCCACGTGAATGTACAATAAATTTTATCTTACAAATTGCAGGCGTTGGAATAAGCGATTCACCGGCTGGTCTTGCCGCTTACATTTTGGAGAAATTCGCGGATGGTACAGATCGAAAATTCATGTCTAAGGCAGGCGGTAATCTTATGAAAAAGTTCACCATGGACGAGCTCTTGGACAATATTATGTTATATTGGGTGCCGAACAAGGCCATCACTTCATTCCGTATTTATGCAGAGACATTCAACAAACGCGGCAATAGCTACGGCATGGACTAGTAAGTTCTATCAGTTATATATATATATATATATATATATATATATATATATAACTCTTAACAAGGAAACATATAATTTCCCATATATTTACTTTGCTAATTTCTCGCAGCGTTCCAGTAACAGTTCCTACAGCATGTGTGCATTTCCCTAACGAGATACTCTTCCAGTCAGAGGAATTCCTTGCTGATCGTTTTGTGAACCTGGTGCGTGCAGCGAAGATGCCCCGAGGGGGACACTTTGCTGCCATGGAGGAACCCAAATTACTCGCGGACGACATCTGGACGGCGGTGCAGATGATGCGAGAGATCGAGAAAATCAAAAAGGAGAAAAAGAAGAAGCAGAAGAGCCAAATGTGATAAATCTTTTGAGTGGTTTTTGTTTACTCAGAAGTATTTTTTGTAATGTACAAATTCTTTTTACCGTTGTAGCTTTAAGTTACCGATGCCACTGAGATTCATACAACGCTATTGTAAATAATTCTTAGAAAAATATTGTTCGTATAGCGTTGTAATTGCAATCTAATGCCTACTGTACATAATATTTTTGTTATTTATGTTGATTGTTCCTACAATTTAATAACGTATTATAGGTACAAATTGATAATAATGCCAGTTCTAGTTATTATTTTATATGCTTTTTTACAGTAGCTTGATAGAAAATAAAATTTTTTAAATAATCATAATTTTTAAGTGTATACTTTATTTGTCTTCTCCGCACAAAATTTCAGCAAGCTCAATGATTCGTCTCGAATCGGAAATTAAATTTAATTTAAATTCGTTAATATCATTGAAAATAAGCAGTGACATCGTAATCTTCATCATCATAATAGTAAACAAAAGGCAGCGACGACGTATCTTTAAAGTTTCCACGTGTTTCCGCAAGTATCAGTGGGAGACACTCTGTGTAGCATCACTAACACATGAGCATGCAACAGGTGTCAGTGCGAATATATATATAGCGGATGTATATACGTACGTGGCTTGAATATATGCTGAACGTAAACATAGCTTTAATGTTCTATTTTCATCAATATTAGTTTAATTTAACATAACAAATTTTGGTTATTTGATAGTTTCATATATACATACATATGTAAAATGTCATTTTGCTAAAATATAATGTAAATGTGTATATGAAAAATAGAGAAACTTATATACATAACCACGAAAGAAATATATTTAAACATTACGCGAAATTGGTTCCCTCAAGTAAAATGGCATTCGTTAAAACTACTGTACAAGAGGCAGCAACCGGAGCTAAAGATTACGCAATTTCACACTGACTATACGCATTTTATCAGTTAACTCGCATGTACACGCGCGGATGTGTGTGTCTATATATATATACATGGATTGGTCACACCTCAATCTATCTGTTGATGTTATGCTAAATGCATCAAGAGACACATTAAGACATGGGTGATATTATTAACGAATTACGATTAACGATGGAATTGCAGAAGTAAACTAGTTGGATTAGTTTCAATCTCGATGTGGAATAAATTAATGAACTATGAGAATTACAGACACGAAAAAAATATCGTATAGTTACGGTTAGAAATCTGACAACCTGTTATCTATACGAAAATGATTTTAATATAATACTATAAAGTTAAAATTGAATTAACGCATCCTTCAGACTAAGCATGACGAGGGGATTTTGATTTGTCGCTGAGTCTGGATAAAGAAAACATCTATTTTCAGATTCTTCAATGAATGTCTGCTTTTTCATAGATCTGAGATTGCAATAACAGCTTCGGATTTCTGCAAGTAATCCGAATGTTTAATGTAAATACATTTAAAAAAAAGAATGATATTAAAGAATATTTACAATATTAAGCAAAAATTCTTTCTTCTCCTATATAACGACTGATAAATTGAGGTAAATTAAAAAATGTCATTTACAAAATTGCATAAAAATTTCCGCTCTTATATACTTTGATTTTATTCACTTTCCACGATACCATTTAAAAGTAATCGCAAACGTTATCATATACACCACTCAACTCGGTTGTTTTTTTGCTGATTAGTACAAAATTTAGGTCAACAATATATAAATGCATCTATTTAATTGCTTTGCGTACACCTTTTAGCGCTAACCAACTGTTAATTAACGTCTCAATTATGAAATTTCCATGGCTTCGTTTAAGATTTACATTAATTAGCACACAAGGAGGAAACGACGCGCAGGTCGATGCTCCAATTAATCAATATACTCTCTAAAGTTGAATTAGTGAAGAAACCACTAAAGATTAGTTAAAATTGCTTCACCGAAATATTAGTGAATATTGACTGATAAAATATTGAATATCCACTAATTTTTAGTGAAAATTTATGAAAATATTCACTATTTAAAACAGCGAAACTCTTTTTTTTAATTAGTGGATATTTCCATATATCTCCACTAAGAATTAGTGATTATTTACTGTTTCAGTAGTGAATATTCGCACTAATGTTTCGGCGGAGCAATTTTAACTAATCTTTAGTGGTTTTTTCAATAATTCAACTTTAGAGACTACGTATATCTATATTCATTAACTTTTATATATTTCTTTACAATTTAGTTCCTATTACAATTAAAATTTATTTTCTCATTAATAAAAACATATATATACACACATCATCGTTCTTGTCTAAAATGTATTTTTCTGATATTTTATATCAATGCACTTAACTTTATGAAGCCAGGCTTCCAGTATATGCAGAAACTTCGAATCTATCGATAGACGCACTTTGAACTGTAACTATAGATGGTGAGCCAAGAAAAATAAAAACAATCCATTATTAACTTTCATTTCTTTTATCGTATATTTACACTGCGCACCCTTCGTATATTTTTCCTCCCAACTCATTCTTGTTCACTCCAATCACAAATAACCCTGTATAAATATACAACACTAACATTACCGATAACAATTACCACAATCGCATAAGCAACCAACAATATTCACGGCAAACGAATGCTTGTCCTCATAATAAAAGCCGCGATCGCCGTTGCAACCAAAAACCTGCGCGATTCATAATCTCGCAGGCGAAGGATGATATAACAGCCAACGCGAGTTGGAACACGTATCTATATATATTTTCTGGACTATTGGTATATATAAATTATTGTGAATTTGAAAACGCTGCGTCACGCCGTTGTAGTATATATATATAAGTATCTATACACGTTGTTTCCGGGAACTCAACCCCTAGTCTGCTCAGAGTTTGGCCAAGTGACTAAAGAAATAATACCCCTCTTGTTACCGACTCTCAAAGTTTGGACTCTAGAAAAGTCCCGGAAATAACGCTTATATACAATCAGTATACAGGGTGATATTCCCGGAAATAACGCTTAAAGAAAAATATGTGTGTATGTGTGTGTAGCGGCTCTTCGTCCTGATAGAATATACATACATCTGTTTCTATCCTCTATTGTAGACGTTCTGCAAGAAGTACTTATATTTGAAATTAAAAAAAAATTGATTGCACGTGCTTATAATGCTTTTTCATTGAATAAAGATATTTTTTTCCGTATATATATATATATATATATATATATTTATGCTATAAACACCGATGCTATAGAACATAATAAACTTGTATGAGAAAATTCCAACAACAACCTTCAATAATCTATTTCAGTATAAGATAAGAAAAAAAAAACATTATCCTAGTCGATTATTATTAAGCTTTTCCACGTCTACAATAATTTTGATAACTATAATACTCGCTCGGGCACCGTCCACGACTCGGTCCACGACATATTTTTTAGCCTACAACCAACGGAAAAAAGGTGCATAGCCATCCATGAAAATACGCACCGTCACAGCGTAAACATCCTTTCCTCTCTTCTCTTCTCTATATACCGCAGCATGAATTGCAATATACTCCTCCTATACACAAACGCACTTACACACATCTATACGTATACCAACTCGTTCTCGCGGAACGAAACAGCGCGGTAAAGTCTCATCCCGATATATATATACCAGAGGAGTGGGGGGAACCACACATACACATAAACACACCTATACAGATTGTATAGAGTAGCGCGCCGGCTTTGAAACATATATTATATACGCGAGGCTTCAGTCGTCGGTTAACAGGCACCGGCAGCAGTAACAACAGCAGTAGTAGATCTAAAGAAATAATCATCATGTGGAAAGGCGCAGCGGTGTTTTTGTTAGCTACATTAGCTATCGGTTGGCATCTCAGGTACGTGGTCCTTAATTCTCTCCCGGTTGTCGTTGTGAATATTATTTTGCAAGGAACCAATGTTGATGATTTTAACGTTGTCGGTGCTCCGGTATGCCGGTGCTATGTAGAGCTTGGTGTATGTGTGTATGTGTGTGATGAAACGCACGGGGTGTAAGTATACCGTTGGAATTGATGAAACCGGTTGGAAAGCTTCGCGAAAATTATAAAGAAACGTGGAGGTTTTGAAAAACGGGAAAGTGGCCTGAATATTTTGAGTGTTCGAGTCGTATACGCGGCTGCACTGAAATTTTTACGTATAATGTATGGTAGATGCAATTCTTGTGAATAGTAATTGCTGCCACTGTGCCAGTAAAGTTATTACCTTGCTGGTTTTTTTATGATGTACGACTATTTTGTGTTAGCATTGTTATAATGTCGAGGTAATTCGCAATGCAAAGTAGGTGGGTCACTTTTTTAAATAATGGTAATAATATACGTTTTTAATGAAATTGTCGATAAGTTTGTTATTCCTGGTTATAACGGAAATTTCTATTTCCGAGTCCTTGAAAATTGAGTTACGTAACCGCAAAGCTTAATGCATTCCTTCTTTTTTTTTAGATTCATGTAAACGCATATTGTTTAATGTATTGATAACATCGTGTCATCAATATGCATATAGAAAAATTACGTTGATAATAACATATTGATAAAAATTATGTTAATTACATAAATTATTGCATAGATTACTTTATATATAAGTGTAAGATTTTTTGCGATGAAGAATAAAAAAAAAGAAACGATCATGGATAATAATTCATCGCGATGAATCAGAACACAAATATAAAGAAGGTCACGACGAGTAGGTGATTTCTACCAATTGACTGCAAAAAGCTTTATCACTCGTGTACCCTTGAGGAGTGCAAAAAACCGTTAAGACAAAATATTTGATTAAAATGTGCGAAAAATATGTATAATCGTCTTCGTAATAATTAATTTACTAAAAGGTTAATAATCTGGAATTAGAATTTAAAAAATGTAAAATTTTATTTCAAAAGAACTTGAAATAAAAAATGAAATATTTGCGAAAATTCAAAATAATTATTCTGAACTTGAATATTCTTTAATCGATACTTTTACTGTATTAACTTTTTAATTGAGATTACAAACACATATCTTATTCAAGTTAATTGATATGCTTACATGGAATATTTCTTTTAACTAGATCTATACAATTTTGTTATAAATTGATGCAAAACTGCCCAGTAGCAAGAAAGTTAATAATAATTATCACGGTTAAGTGCAGATTACACAATAAAACACTCATCCTCGACGCTTTCAATTTATCATCAATCACGTAATTTATTTACTGATAAATGCTCAAAATATGCACATCAACAACGTTTATCAATTTTAGTGCTCCAGAAATAACGATAACAAATCTCTTTGATTGGAAAATTAACAAAATTAATCGATAACGTATTTACAATTTTACTCAAAAAAAAAACATCACAATCTTAACGTTAACAATAATGAAAATTCAATTATTCACCAGGTTTCGAGCACCTGCCGAAGTGCCAACCCTGCCCAACCAGTACTGGGGCCCTGGAAAACCAGTAGCCGATCCGACAGACATCAAACCCTTCAAAATAGACGTTCCCAAGGAGGTAAGTACGAACCAAAATCACCGTTTGATATATATATCAAACGACAATTCTGAAAAATGTTTTTTCTTACGTAAAAAAAAATGTTGTTTAACACAGGTTATAGATGACTTGAACGCACGATTGGACAGAGCGAGGTTATCGGCCGAACCACTGGAAGGAGCCGCCTGGACTTACGGTATACCGTCAACCTACATGTCGACCGTTTTGAATTACTGGCGCAAAAAGTACGACTGGAGCAAAAGGCAAACGCTGCTAAACAAGTATCCTCAGTTCACGACCAAGATTCAAGGTAAAGCTTTAATAACAGCTTTTTTTTTAACCATCGTATATACATGCAATTTTTTTTTCCTCTTGAGTGAGACTTTGAATTATTATCTAGATATATGGTTCGAAGCAAGAGAGATGTTTTAAGGATTTTTTTTATAAGGATACCGTGATTTTTGTTTCTACTGAGTCATATACGCGTTTACATCAAGCACTCGGTGTAGAACATTAAGAAGAACCGCTGTTACGATTGTACATATTGAATATTTTTAATTATGTTATCAAAAAAACTTGCCTGTCATATTTAAAAAATATAATATATGTATGATTGAAAAGAGAAAGTCAATTATGAAATTCCAATATTTAATTTAAAATTCATACGGTTTCTTGGCGCTATATATATATATTCGAAAGGTCAATGACACACCGTTACGAATTCATTAACCATGAAAAGGGGCAACGACGACGACTTAATCCTTCGCATCACAACATATATCAAAGTTTTTCTGCAACATAGTAACGCTATATTCTATATACAATACCTCGATAATATACTTACAAGTGCTGCATTTACGCTTAAATTCACTTAACCGCATGATAATGTCATCACTATACTTACTTTCTCAATGAACCACGAAAAAGTGAAAAGAAAAAATTGAAACACCGTTATTCTATCCTTAGGTCTGGACATCCACTTTTACCATGTGAAACCGGAAGTACCAAAAGACCGCAAAGCAGTTACCGTGTTACCACTACTGATGCTGCACGGTTGGCCTGGTTCTGTCGTCGAGTTCCAGAAGGCAATACCGATGCTGACAAAACCACGTGCCGATCAAGATTTTGTCTTCGAGCTGATCATACCATCGCTGCCAGGTTATGGATTCTCCAAGCCTGCTGTTCGCCCAGGTCTTGGACCTGCTCAGGTAAGATAGATCGGTAGTGTATAATTGTTCTCGAATGAAGGATATTAATGAGATACAACTATACTTTAGTTGCAAGAGTCGTATTATACGGGTCTTCGTTTTTATACTGGGTGTTCAAAAAGTCCTGGACCGGTTGAATAACTTGTAAAGTAGGCATCAAAATGAAAAATGGACTTGACATTTAAATGACCTTGAATGTCATGGCTAAGGGCACAGCTAAAGTCACCATCGGATAGTCAGGGACATTTCCTACAGATTTTATCTTTGTCATTTTCCAGTGTGACGCTTACTCTACAAGTTATTCAACTAGTCCAGGACTTTTTTAACACCCTGTGTATTAAATAAACATTTATAAACTATATTAATATAGAGGTTCAATGTAAGTGTGGTTGAGAAAGGTTTTATTTTTTAAGCATAAAACTTATATTATATAACTGAAATTATCCTAAAATAGCAGAGTTAGATATTGGAAACAATTGGTATATTGAATAATATATATATCTGTCAGTGTTATACAGATAGTTTATCACATCAGGAAAAGAACATAAAATATAAATAGAATAAGAAATTTTAATTTAAATTTCAAAAATAAACTGCTCATCTCTTTTCGATGACTCAACTCAGCACACGCGTGAAAAATATCCTATTTTGTCTGAACAGAATAAAATATAAAGTAGATAATCAAAAATTATAAAGTTAAAAATAAACTGCACCGGCAGCGATGCGCATAGTGGGCGTTTGTTTTAGACTAAAAATAAGTGATCTTGCAAGGTCGTTTTACGTTCCTCGGCGACGATAAATTTCCTAATTCCTGATGGAAGATATTTTCAGAAATTCGTATTATAAACAAATATAATTTTAACCTGTATAGAATGCAATCGTCAAAATTTAAAAAGAATTTCTTTGAAAAAGAAAAAATTAAATTACTAAACACGTGATTCGATGACGGTTTACAATATTCATAGCATTGTTCTTTATTGATACTAAGATACCAATGTGATACCAGAGATTAAAAGTATTTCACTTTCATTATCATATGGACTAAAATCGTGAACCTTTATTGTTTCAGATGGCAGTTGTTTTCAAAAATTTTATGCAACGTCTTGGCTTCGAGGCCTTCTACACTCAGGGTGGCGATTGGGGTAGTATCATCACCGCCAGCATAGCTACACTTTTCCCTAAGAAGTAATACATTAATTCTTTCCACATTTATCCTATATACACCCAAGACCATGAAGTAACCTTATTTCCTGAAAATTTTCAGCGTACTAGGATCGCATATGAACATGTGTTCAGTCAACTCGATGAGAGCCCACTTCTTGACGATAGTTGGAGCTTACATTCCGTCGCTGGTCGTCGATGCTGAATATCAATCTAGAATGTACCCTTTGTCCACGCATTATTCCCGTATAATAGAGGAATCTGGTTACATGCACTTACAAGCCACGAAACCAGACACTGTCGGTCAGTATAGTACAAGAAAACAAAACAACAACTCAGCTTCAGTATAGATATAGTTTTTAGCAACGAACATATCATAATTGTCTTACACGTTTTTATATGATTCAACAGGAACTGCATTGAACGATTCACCGCTTGGACTTGCCGCTTACATCCTCGAGAAGTTCAGCACATGGACTAACAATGATAACAAGCTGCGTGACGATGGTAATCTTCTAGAAAAGTTCACAATGGACGAGCTTCTTGACAACGTCATGATCTATTGGGTCACCAATTCCATTGTTACTAGCCAACGTCTCTATGCCGAGTGTTTCAACAAGGCTAACCAAGCGCTTGGTGTTGACAGGTGAGAGTTCATTCTTGATTAGAATATGATATCTCAATTATTGTAGGTTCGTAATATAATTATAGTTTCTACCTTACTGTTAACTAGTTGCTTTTTTGACAAAACTTTCATGTCATAATTTAGTCATTCAAATTAGCATATTTGTATGTGTACGAATTTTTTAGTTAATTTGTAATTCTTGTAGTCCTCGTGTAAATGAAGTAGATTTTTTATTTTGTCCATAGAATACACTGCAATCTAATTCCTAATGAAAATATTTTTATGAAAAAACTAAAAAAGTTTTTCTAATCAGACAGGCTTTTGTGCACAAAATCATTTTTCTTTTCACATAAGATAAGACTATAACGAAATTATATTCACACTGATTAATTGTAAATTCATTGTTATTCTTAGGATTTGTATTTAACAACTTTTTTCATGAAATCGCTATTAATATTAAATAGTTTTTTGTGTTTATGATCTTTTTGTAATATATTCATAGAGTTTCATGAATCAGTAATAAAACAGAAATCTTATGAATAATAAGTAATGAATAGCAGACTAATGCATACAAGAAAAAGAAATTGGTAAATCTTGATTTTCATGTTTATTCATCATTTTAATGAAAATAATAATTAGTCATCTGAAACACAGTAAGTTGCTTTATTTTTTCATCAAAATATTTTCACCAGGATATGCTATATGTGGCTCTTAAAACAAAAACAGTTTATTTGACCTTAAAATTTTTTTACGCTGTTCTTAATCTGCAGTTTTTTAAACAGTTTTAATAAAAACAATGTTTTCAATCCTACTTCATTTTTTACAATATTTTAAATAAAAGCTATTGAAGTTAAGTCTCTGCATAGAGATCATCAACCAAACACCATACCAGACTCGCTGGCTAAACCATTAATTTTTTTAAGACACTAACGCCTTTTTTTTAATATTCTCTACCGAAACGACAACAATTTTCAAAATCGACCCAATTCGTTTCAGCGTACCCATTCAAGTACCAACCGCTTGCGCCATGTTTCCTCATGAGTTGGTCTACCAACCGGAAGTGATACTCAAGGAGCGTTTCGTTAATCTCATTCAATTCAGTCATCTATCGCGTGGTGGTCACTTCGCCGTGTTTGAGGAACCCGAACTGTTGGTCACGGATCTCGTCAGTTTCGTTGCCAAGAACGAACAGCTGCGCAAGGAGACACGTAAAGCTCAGCAGGAACAGAAGAAAAAGGCTGCCAACGCCAAGAAGGCGTGAGGATAATGAACATTCGTTTTTATCGACGATAAATTGTTTTGTGCACTCGAGGATTGAGCTGTGTTGGTCCTTTTTCCCTTCCTCTTTCCTCATTTACCTCGAGTATTTTTGTACTGATTTTTTTTTTCTTTCTTGTTGTTCGACACGATGCCCAGCGTCGTAGCGATTGTTACTGTGTTATCGTCGATTTTTACGCCTGACTATTGTTGACTAATGAAGATGATGATAATCAGTGGATGGCGTGAGAATGCGAGAGCGGATGTAATATATATTATATATAAAAACAATAAATTTCGTTTTTTATACGTGTTTCGAATGTTGTTGTTTTTTTTTAATTTTAGTTTTTAATTTAAAGACAGGAATTATCTTATCTTAACTTTTGTGTGGTAATGTAGTTTATAACACAAATTATCTTAGCAGAAATTTTTGTAATCAATTTAAACACAAATCATATTGCAACAATATTTAGATCGATTGATATTTCCATGAAAAAAAATATCACGTAGATATATTTTAATTTTGATTTAAAACTAAGTTATTTATTTCCATTTAACCAAATTTTTTCGAAATTCTTTTAAATGCAGCAACAAAAATTTGAGAAATTCTAAACATGTTTAATGTTTGATTTTTTAAAAATAGTTTTAATATTTATGGAATTATCTACTTAAAATTATATCTATAGGGATCCTATAATATATTTTAAATTCGTGTTTACAACATATTCAAGATAATATATTTTTATATTACAGATATATATTCTTTGTCTACGCTATTCTTCTATTTGATTTCATTGCAACAGTTAGGGTGAAAAACACATTTATGTGAGGGGGAAAGTCACATTTATTTGAGGGGGAAAGTCGTTTTGTTCACCTACTGTGACTCACTTTCCGAGAGTAAGATTCTGCGCAATATATTATAGATCCTTTGTTTCTGAACTCCTATGGTCTTTGGTGATTTTAGGAGAATTTATTTTCTTCACTTTTTCACCAACCAATCATTTTCTATATATTTAAAAATAAATATTTTAATTAATTCACACTTTCTATATAAACTAATAAATTTTTTCATAGTAAAATAATTCTAAAAATGTTCTGCAACACTACGTATTATATGTTATTTCACATATCTTTTCCTATCATTCCAATACTAATATCTATATACTTAATACTAAACTAATTAAAACTTATTCGAAAAGTACCGCAGCCTCGAAAGCCTTCCAAATGTCAACCCTCTATACACGCTTGTATCACAGATCGACTGCATAAACAGCTGTTACGACCACGGCTCTAATACATGTATATGTATATATATAGATACACTCGACCACCTAACGAGACAGTTCCATGACATATCGTGTGTATAGGCTTTCACGTGCACGGCAAAAAGCGTTGACTCAGCACCATTCGATAATTACATTATTTACGGTGCCGGGGTAAACATACACACACACGCGTGAACTCGTACGAGTAAATTATCAATCTTTCGTTATGCCATTCTCGTCACTTAGCGCCAATTAATGGCCGACAAAAGCACTCTTGACTTTTACATGTCAGTCTTATATGTATGTATATATTTGTACTTTGAATATTGTAACTTTTCATTATGGGCGTATGAGGTAATGAGATTTATACTCGGACTTTGTGCGCTTTTTCTTCATCGTTGCTTTTGTCCATCATTGCGACTAGTATATATAGTATTATAAAAGAACATAAATATATATCATTGTGACTATAGCAGCGTAAATTATGTAGTATATGTAACTATAACGTAATTTTAAATTACAAACGGTAATATTTAATTTTTTAGTAATTTTTTTAGGTAATATATAATTTTATTTTCTTTTTTAATTTTAATATAAAATCTGGTCATCGCAAAATTATTATAAAATAAAAAATCTGTTGAAATATTTGAATGAAAAAAAAAACTTTGCTTACTCGTCGACATGTGAATGGTATATATATACAAGCACAGATGCGACGCTATAAGGAGAATTTTGTACACACAAACGAGTAGGCATGCGCCAGCGATGTGCCTGCACTCGATTAACTGAGATAATGCGCGCCCTTGTTCGTATCTAAACTGGGTTAAAAAGAAGAGACATTGTTGAACAAAGCGGCACTCAGTTGTGATCGAAATTAGTTATTTTTATCGCACAGGTCAATAAATGCATATATAATAATGTCGCGAGGACTCGCGCATTCCATGAAATTTAATTTTGAGAATTACACATTTATTTAAAACCTAGAGAATATGTAAGAGGGATTTTTTTCAACTAAAGTTAAATATTGCAAAGTAAATTTCATAAATATAGTGAAAATTTCACATTTTTACTGAATTTCAGGCATTTTTGTGGTAAAATTACAGGTACAGGAACTATAATTTTCGAAAAATTACCATCCTTGCCCTGTTTTGTGAATTGATAACAGATTGTGAAAGTCCTCAAAATGAAATAGTCAAATAACTTTATGGGCAACGTCTCCAACAAGAATTGTATTTTTTTTTTGTTTTTTAAATTATAGGATAAATTCTATACTGTTTCTAGTAAAAGTTGCTATATATAATGCTTGCAACTTTCTACTTTTCTACAATCTGCTGCAGCTTTATATACAGACCATTACAACAATTTCTCCAAAATCGTTTCGACTATCGTATAAAAACAATAATACATCCCCCAATAGTAAATTTACTACCACACAATCTAATACATCCTGCGTACATTTTCCTTACCAACCATCCGATTACCTTCCCCTTATATATATCTATACATAAATATAATATACACTCTCACCTCACTCTTTCATCAGCCGCACGATCATCGACTGCTGCTGCACAGTAGCCCGCGTGAAAGGACATCACCTCTTCTTCTCTCTCCTTCTCTCTCTCTATATATATACACCCACCCACCGATTTATACCTCCTCCTCCTCTTCTCTCTTATATATACACGACACGACCGTCGCACAGCAGACGACGTCGCATGAAACGCTCGAGGAAAAAAGGCTACTATATACATACATATATATATACACACATACAGCTCTCTACGCAAGCGCTCTCTCTCTCTCTCTCTCTTTCGCTCTCTCTCTCTCAGAACAGTACAGCACAGCGCGCGGCGCGATCGGTACGAGAGTGTAGCTCGCTAGCAGCTCGGCAGCGCGCACGAGTTGTGCAGCAGCTTTCGTGAGCGCTTGACGTGTATACGTACGTACGTACGAATATATATATATACATACAACACGTGTTACCATCGAGTATATATATATATGTATATACGTTTACTCGTCATGTGGTATCCTACGTTCTAATCGACAAACGAACGCGCGCACGCGTGTGTTATGTGTATATAGATATTATAAGTATATATAGTATATATATAAAATCCTTGTTCTTCGCTGGTACGTAGAGGAGGTACTTTGTTTTGGTTATATATAGTTTAGCTGAAAAAATTCGTCTGGTATTTATTACAAAGAAGAACAAAAGTGTGATATTATAGAGAAATTCAACTATATATATAGATATAGTGGTGTAAGATATATTACAGAGTTGCGGACGGAACATAATAATGAGTGATTTTCGCCCAGTGCGCGATTGAGAAAGGATGGAAAGGAGATGGCAGAGGTTACGTGGAAAAACGCCGGGAGACTTAACCTCCATAGTGTGTAATATATAAGTACTATATAACGTACTTATACGTACGAGTAAAGTGGAGACAAAGAGAGTGAGTAGGGACATTCGAAGTAAAGAGAGACATATATAGAGGCAGGAAGATGAGGGATTCGACGATAATCACGCACGCTGATGTTTACAATGAGCTACCGAGCACTTCAACTGCATCCGACAATTAGTAAGTGTTGTAATATAATAAAAAAATTGTCTTTCATTTGTTTACGCACCCACCTATGCCATACCGCGCTTTCGTTTAGGTACGCGGAATAAAATGACAGTTGACTAATAGATTACTATTGTAATTTATGCGAAATCGTTCTGCTGTGTCTCGCGTGTTTTCGTTCATTACTTTTTTTTTTATAACGTGTATATACGTTGTAAGTATCTATATACGTTTCTTGTTATCGGATGGATATAACAAACCGTTCTCGTATCGTAATACCTAATTCGTTAGATTAATGTTCTTTTGCTTTTTTTATTGTTGTAAGAGAAAAACCTTGCTATTCAAGGTTGGTTTTCGTTACTACTGATAACGATTGCCAAGTTATCTTATATCTATCAAAATATGTTATGCGATTTTGTTGCGCTACTATGTTTTATATATGGTAAAAACTATATATTTTTTTAATTCTTATATTCTTTTCGTTCGACTTTGTAGAATAAATATTTCGCAATTATTTTATCAAACGATGTGTATATAGCAACACGCGATGCTATAATATTTATAACGTTGGCGTGCTACGGCTCCAATCTGTCAAGTATAATCTATCCATAACAACAATTCAGAAAATTATGTTATATATACTATTGGACGCGTATATATGGCTATGAAGGCTCGTATATACCAGGGCCTACATAAAGCATGGTAAATTGACAATAATTGATAGTTAATCAGAGCCTTTAGCGAGAACGCGACACACACATATATATATATATATATATATATATGTGTCTGCATCGAATGTGACGTTTTGAATGTTCTGTTAATATTAATCTCTCTTATTGGAATGGATATACGAATAAATTGTACGTGTTGTAGTAATGCGATAGAAGTTAAAAAAAATCTCAGCTAATTTTATGAAATTATTGGGTTAGAGTAAAGCTAAGAGAAGAATTTCAAGTAAACTATGTTGAATTATAGCAGAATTACGTGGCTGTAAAACAGTATCCGCTTGTTTGATCCTAGCAATAAAAATGTAGAACGTATATATACTATGTATAAGCGTAAACGTCGCTTAATAGAAACATATAACGATTTACATTCAACTCCGAGAGTCACATTAATAATTGAACTCTCGCGGAGATAAACACTGTGGTAACTTATCATTATAATATTAAATTAAATCACAATGAATATTGATGACTAAAACTCGAGAAAACAGTTATATTTTTATACGTTTTTATAAATTAACATCTGAATAATAAAATGAACAATGAAATCAAAAGGAGAACCGGTTCGCATATATATAGCAACAATTCGAAATCAAGTGATGAAAGAAATGTCACAAGAATGACTTTCACGCTTTACTTATTTGTTGACAATTCCTTTTTTTTGTCTTTTTTATACCACGTTACCCTAACCGTAGATGCACTCATTGGAGCGCGACCCTAAAATAACTTTTTCACGTATACCCAAGCGTCACGAAACGACACCATGTTTTTGGGATATTTCCGTTTCAAGTCTCTTGACCAAGAAAGCGTGAAAAAAAGTCTTATCATTCGATACTGACGAAGTAGTTCCCAGGAGTTTTTTGTAAAAATGCGGGTAACAAATAACAACTATATATAATAAAGACGTGTATTTTTAATAGTTGACGTCTTCGTGTCCATGAAAATGCGATAATATTAAGTTATGAATATGAAATCGTAGTGCAGTATAGACTGAAATGGATATGAATTAAACATAAAACTAACGTGTTTACAACATGCAAATTTTAACCAATAAGATTCGAGATATTTTAGCGATGAGTAGAAATATTAAGGAAATGTCTTTTAATAATTGACTTTTTTTATCGTATATAAACTTCATTCGAGTGAATTGGATTTCTCAAATCATCGTGTATAAAATACGAAAAGCCATGCAATCAAGTGAAACTTAACTATATTTTATATTTAACCTTCGCAATTGCTAAGAAATTCCCACACATTTCAGAATCTACGAAATTTCACACAAAAATATTCCGCAAAAACTGTCGTCATTCACACAAAAAAAAAGTATCTAGAAAACTCAACGTTTCTTGTAATGTCGTGCTCGTGCTTCGTGACCATACCAAATGTGTGAACGAGGAAACACCGAAAAAGTGTATGCGGCAATCGTCGTCGCCGAATTTGGCGT
>JAYJLV010113892.1:0-11071 GCA_036873485.1 Torymus texanus | reverse complement strand
GAAACAAAGACAACAGTTATCTACAGTTTTCTTTAGTTATTTTCAGTTTCTTACTGATTTCTTCATTTCTTAAAGTCACTTGCTTTTCAGAAAACAGAACATAACTGTGGATAACTAAAAAAACTGTTTATAATTGCATGTAACTGTAGATAACTGAAGACAACTAATAAAAACTGAATATTACTGTTGTCTTTGTCTCAATTCCGATATTTCTCTGCAGATGAATTAGTACAGAAATAAATTTTGCCTTGTTAGAGGCCGCATAGTAAATACATAAATGTCTATAGCCCCTGTGCTCCAGAAAACGACCAAAGTTCGCCTTGTCTGGCGTGACGAACATGCCAAACATCAATAACGTTATCGTAAATACATCATTTTCCGAAGATATATAACACTAATAGAAGTTTTAAAAATTAGCAAAAACTTTTCGTTCATTTTTCGAACTTAAGTTATAAGATATCTTAAGTAATCTGGTCGTACGCCAATCGTAAAATTAATCTTTAGTAATATTGCTACATACAAATATCTAAAATAATTAGTTCGTATATTGCGTATGAAACACCGCATTCTCATTATTCCTAGCCATAGTCATTGTATAAAAAATGATAATTTTTCCAAAATTATAAATGGGCCGGTAAAGATGACTCTTCCTCTCTTAATTTTTCCGCTAAAAGGAGATAAGACAAAACCGAAAGACCACTAAACTTTAAGCTCAAGTTTGCTTCCCAATGAATCAAAAATTTTCTTCGAAACAACCTCAAAATGACGAGTAGAAATATATGACGTAGATGCTCAGAAGCGAGAATCACGCGGGAAGGTTGCAGTTGTAATTATACGCTAATGTATAAGACCAGGAAAAGTTAGATAAAAAAAGCACAAAATTTATAATAAAAAGTATAATAATAATTATATAATATTCAACCACGTTTTTTTTCATAATTCGTATGTTTTTTTGTAAAATCTTCCATATAATTATCAGTTATAATATGTTTAAAGTTAATATATACGTTTAAAGAATTATAAACATGCAAAAATAATGATAAAACTTTTTAAAACATAAAAATACCATTGCAATTTACAATGACTATAAGGGAATATTCTTAACGGATATGACTAACTTTCCGAATTTTTTTGTCATTTTAAAAATTTCTCGCTTCAAATAAATGGCCCTGTCTCCCATTTCTAATTAATGGTCTTTATCAGCGCTAGTTACAGGTCTGAGGCTCTTCACTCTCCGCTTTTATGCTGAGCGCCGGATGAATGGATAAGCACGTGGTGCACCACATGGTTTCCCATTTGTTGTATTCCTTGACTGTATTATACTTGCAGTCGTAGATCTCGAGGTCGGGACCCCATCGTTCAAGCCGTTGTACTGCGCATGCATTATGAAATTTAATTGCCGTGTGCATGGCTGTGCGGCCCCACAAGTCCCGAGCGTTGATGTCACAATCGGCCGCGAGAAGCCACTGAATTATATCATCGTACAAATTGCAGGAAATCGCCTTATTTTTCTCTGTAATGAATGAAAAATCAATGTGAGTTATTTAATTAGTCCTTGCGTTTCGCGGTGAGGTGATCAAAGATTTACATAATAGGATTCATATTAATTTTCATTAAGGACTACTGATATAGAACAACTATAACCATAAAATTTAATTTAAATAAATTTCATCGGACATAAATATTCGGATTCTATCTATGAGAAATTTTACTTACTTATTTCGATGCTCGAGTTTATGTCATAGCACCACTCGCGCGCCACCATCCAGTGCAGAGCAGTCCTCTTCTTCTTATCTTTCCTCTGACCATCGGCGCCGGAGACCAGGAGCAGGTGCACGGTCTCTGCCATCAGGTTCCTGGCGGCTAGATGCAGCGGCGTCACATTATCCCAGTTCTCCCAAACATTAGCGTCAGCACCGTAGGTCAACAAGAGTACAACAATTGCGTCGTATCCCATGTACGTTGCCACGTGCAGCGGTGTGGCTCCTGAATTAGTGCGCGTCGCGACATTGGCGCCTTTGACAAGGAGCATATGTACTATAGCCGTAGCGAGATACTCGTCGGTAAGAGCGCATGCCAAATGTAGAGCTGAAAATCCTCTGAACTCCCGACGGTTTATCTCGAGGTTCGGGTTCGTGAGCAACTCCTCCACAGAATCTATGTTTCCTTGTTCGACAGCGAAGTGGAGGGGAGTATATCCAGCAAAAAGAAGTTGATGGTCTTTCGGTAAGTCGTACACCAAATTCGTCTCTTGCCAATGGTTCCGTGTGCGCACTGGCCAGATAGCGAGCATATCCTGCTTGCATCTTGGTCGTGGTGGCGGCGTGAGAATCGTGTGATTTGGGGTGTTCTCAATATTCAGGTATTTATGTATCAACAATGGGTCGTTTAGCAGGCCAGCCGCGTGTAGGTGCGTGAAGCCATAGCGGTCGTAGGGATTTTTAATGCTTTTTCGGAGGATCAACTCGAGCATGGGTTTGTTATTCATCAAAACAGACAAATGTGCAGAATTTAATCCATCATTATTCACCTGGCTAACATCGACACCGAGAGATATCAACATCTCCACGTTCTTCAGAGAGTTGGCCTTGACTGCCACGTGTAAAGCTGACATACCGGTCTCTAGGTCTCTTCTATTTAAGATACTCATCAGTTTGGCTGAAGTTTCCTGTGAATGATCATTAACGAATGCCATGAGATCTTCTGAGTTGGTGTGAGCGACTGCAGCATGCAACCGAGGCAGTGTATCCGGTGGTATCGGATACATGGCAGAATAAACTCTTATCTGCAGGCGGTCTACCGTTGTATAAATACTGTTAATTGAATTGTCTTCGCGATATCGTGAGACAACCATATTAATCTGAGAGTCGGTGAGAATCTGTAAATATTATAACAGGTTGTAGAGATATATGGTATCAATTAAATATAGTGTCGCCTTAAATTTTACTTGTAATTAAGTAGGAAGATTGAGGGGATGCCGGCCGATACGATTAGCGTATATGTTTACCGAGTTATACGATATGCTTTCAATTTTAAATCACAATAGCAACTATAATTATCTAGTTTACGAGGGTTTATTTATCGAAACTAAATCTACCTTACTCTAATCCTAGTAATAATTAATCCCAGCTGACTATTATCCAATAATTAATAGTTGTTACGTAAAAGTATCAAAGAGGTTTACCACCTTTAAATTTTTATTCGTAAAATAACCTGCAAAAAATAAATTTCAATTACCACTAAATGTACAAGAAATATTTTGAAACTATATGAAATTTGGATATTGTCGTAAGGTGCAGGCTCAGGAAATTAATAGATTTTAACCATATTGGTCTTAAACTGTTGATATTTTATGTGATTTAGAGCATGAGTTGTGCGTGTAAATTTATTTGAGTTAATAAAATTTTACAGTCAGAATCTTCTCAAAACTGTTAAGAAAACTGAAAATTAAGATTTTTAAGCAGTTTTTGGCTGTAAAAATGTATTTACTCAAATCAATTTGACACGTACAACTATTCAGCCTTAATCACATAAAATATCAACAGTTTAAGATGTCGGATACCGACGCGATTCCTGCATTACCGGCAACCGATATTATTTATTTATTCAGAGACTAGGCAACCTAGCAACATATTACGAGTTATCTCCCATTCTTCTCAATAAATATAACAATATCAAATTTTTAAATTTTTATTTTATCACTAAGTACTCAAGTAAACTTGGAAATACGAACCAACATTGCATTTGGAACTGTATTTCCAAGTTTACTTGAAAACTTAGTGATAAAATGAAAATACAAAAATTTGATATTGTTATATTTATTGAGAAGAATGGAGGACAACTCGTAATATGTTGCTAGATTACCTAGTCTCTGAATAAATAAATAATATCGTGTTGCCGGTAATGCAGGTATCGCGTCGGTATCGGACGTCCTCTTAAAAGGTTCAGGATTTAAGGGTTCAGGATTTACGGTTTCAGGGTTTAAGCGTTGAGGGTTTAAAGGTTTAGGATTTAAGGGTTGAATGGATCAAAGCTGAATTTTCCGAATTTTTCGATGTAGGGCTGGTTTTCCGTGATTTAAAAAAAGTAGAGGGAATGTCGTAAATCTCGTTTCGAGTTCAGCGCCTCAAAATATGTACAGATTTGGATCAGCTGTCGTTTCCAGGCAATTAAACAACTTTATCTAATGCTAAAAGCTGAATTTCCCGGATTTTCCGATTGAGAGGTGGTTTCCTACGATTAAAGAAAAAAATGAAGTGTGATAGCTCGAATCTCGTTCCAAATTCGGATTCAGCGCCTCAAACGGTGTATAGCTCTAGATCTGCAGTCATTTTTAGGCAGTTTATACAAATTTGCTCAATGTTAAAATCTGAATATTCCGGGTTTTCCGATTTAGGGGTAGTTTTCCACGATTTCAAAAAACTGAGGGGTGATGGCGCAAATCTGGCTTCGGATTCGAATTCAGCGCGTCAAAATGCATAAGAGTAGGTATGTCAAGTCTCAGTAACAGACCACTTTTTTTGTGTGCCTGTCGTGTTATCGGGGTGACGTATAGAGAAACACTTTTCATTTTTTATTATAAAGTTTGCAAAGTCCAGTGGCTTGGGTTTTAAATATTTAGCTTTCACTTAAATAAGGCACGGAGTAAGTGAAAACTTAGAGCTTCAATATTTTTTGATTAAGTTTATGGCTTCTGTAGGAGCTTCTCACATGTCCTTATGCATCTGCGCCATTACGTAAAATTCGTAGACACAAACTATTTGAAGGGACTTAATTTTCAAGTCACTGTCTATGGCCTGTCTACCGGACGCCGCAACTAACGTAAAACTCGCGTCTTCAGTCAAATTAGGGTTATAGGTCTCAATAATGTCAACTCGCGTCCTACAAACTATTTGCATGCCTCCACGACATCAACGTAAAACTAGCGACCCTAGACTCATCAGAGTCGAAGGTCTTAATTTTTCTAACTCGCTGTCTACAGCCTGTCGGCGTTGCCCCCCGCTATCAGCGTTGTTGTCTACGTCTCTCCGCAACTGCAATGTAAAACTCGCGTCGTTAGGCTATATTTTGGGGTTTACTTTTTAATAATTTTCTATTCCCCTTCTATCACCGGTCTGTGTGCGCCTAACGGCTTCAGCGTGAATCTTGCGTCGTCGGGCTATTTGGGGTTCACTTTTTAATAATTTTTACATCCACGTCTATCGCTCGACTGCGTACCCCGCACGCTTTTAGCGTTGAACTCGCATCCGCAGGCTGTTTGAAGTTTACTTTTTAATGAATTGCAACTCACTGATTATTGCCCATCTTTGTGCCCCCCACGGCTTCAGCGTTGAACTAGCATTCCCAGGTTATTTAAGGTTTACTTTTTAATAATTAGCAATTCATCGTTTATTGCCCATCTTCGTGCCCCCAACGCTTTCAGCGTCAAACTCGCGTCCCCAGGATATTCGGGTTCACTGTTCAGTAATTTCCAACTGCCCATCTATCGCCCATCTGCGTGCCTCCACGCCTTCAATATAAAACTTGCGTTATCATGCTACTTCCCCATCGGAAAAAATCCCGTCATTAATCGCATGATTAATCACATGATATTATCGCAGAAAAAATGATTTTTTTCCAAAATCCAGAATATGGGCTGAAGAATTTATAATTTTTATTCTTTATTGCAAATCCGTCAATTTAAAAATTACAGTGGTATTAAATTTAATGCAAATTTCTAACATAAAATTAACTCACATCAAATAAAATTTAATGAAAAAGTTAATGATAATGAAAATTTAATGTTCTTTATTTAAATAGAGTGTTAAAGAGAATCAGGAACCTTCATAAAAATCATACAGCTTCTAAAAAAAAGAAACAATGAAATTATTCAGTATATTTTAAATATCTTAAATAACATTTTAATATCATAAAAATACATATGTATACCATAAATATTACTTATTCTGATTACCTAAGGCTACTTTAGAAATCTTCAAATTTATTTTTCACAAAATTATGAGTTTTTCAAAAAATAAAGTTTGGCGTTACTTTTTCTCAAGACTAATTGATGAACTTTAATGAGACAAAGTGCTAATGGCTTGTAATATGTCCCTCTTTGGAAGTAAGCTATGAAATTGCAAAATTTTTTTTAATAATTTTTTTTATTTATAGGGAAAACTGCTTTTTTTCCTTATTTTTTGACTTTTCATAAATTTTTGTGGTTTTGGGCATAAAAAACATACTTATTCAAACAAATTTAATGTTAGAAATTTGCATTAAATTTAATGGGACTGTAATTTTTAAATAGACGGGTTTGCAATAAAGAATAAAAATTATAAATTCTTCAGCCCATATTCAAATATCATATATCATATGATACCAAATTCATCCCCAATACCAAATATCATATGATTACCGATACCAATTATCATATGATTAATCACATGATTTTTCCTGCGATAATATCATGTGATTATTCACGGGATTTTTTCGAATAAGGTTGGGATTCACATTTTAATATTTTTCAAATCCTCGTCTCTCGCATGTCTGAGTGTCCCTTACGCCTTTAGCATTAAACTCTCATCCCCAGGCTATTTGAGGTTCACCTTTTAATAATTTTCAACTCCGCGTCTATTGCCCGTCTGTGTTAATCTCGCATCCCCAGGGAGTTTGAAGTTTACTGTTTAATAATATTCAACACAGCGTCTATCGCCCGTCTGCGTGCTTCCCACGCCTTCAGCGTTAAACTTGCGTCCCCAGGCTATTTGGGGTTTACTTTTCATTAATTTTCAGCTCATCGTCTATCGCCCGTCTGCGTAATAGGTTTTAGTTCAAATAGAATTATTCTAGTCAATTATCTTCTTTTTGATCCTGTAAAGGCTCAGTCCTGATATTACATTTGACAGCTAACAATGAGGATATAAAATCAAATGTTTAAAATATGTCATAGCCTCGAATTTTAGCAAGACATTGCAAATGTCTCTTTTTAGATGTGTAGGTTTATCATAGTAGCACAGCACAGTCACACAGTATCAATAATTAAACCTCTAGGTAATTCAATCATTAAGTAATTATTTATTTTCTTGAAGCCGCTGTAGCCTATTCCATATTTTCTCCTTCATTGTCCATAATTTATTGTATTATTTTACAATAACACCACTATATAATTTTACATATTCATAATCAGTCATTAATAAACTAAAACAGTATTTATAATATACCATATCGTATATTTATAATATACCATAATCAAAATATAATGTCTTTCCAACGTTAGAGTTTCATTTAATTTCAAAAAGTAATGATTCGTAGTATAAATGTTGGAAATCTTGCTAATATATAAAACGCTCTTACTATATGTACGACAGAATTAGTCCTAGGGAATTCCGCGTAGATATGTTTCTGACTACTAGCGCTGTGGCGGCTAGAGCGGTGAGCCTCGCAACCGAGTGCTTTCGTACTCGTGATTACAATTTACAAGCGGCTGCGGGCTGATTCGCGATCGCGCGGAGCTGTGGCTGTTAGTCGGTACGTAGTACTTTGACGTTGTGGGTTGCGGCCGTAAGTACTCCAGGTCTGTTTGATATCTACCGACTACTGCGGCGCCAGACTTTCAGAGCTTTCGCCGCTCCGCCTTTTGTTTTATGGTTTTGTTGCTATCAGCAGCACACGGTCATTTTTATAATTATTAGTGCATTCACGTACGATAGATTTTAAATACTGCATTATCAGAGAGGTTTGAGAACTCTTATAGGTAAGTGACATTCAGGTTTTTTAATTATATTTTACAATAAAGGTCGGGGGGGGGGCTTCAAAGTCTCGACAATACGCTAGAAAAGTTAACCAAAGAACGATTTTTATAAATTCGACATAAACCGTTGCCGAATGTGCATAGTACCAAAATTTCAAATGTCGAAAAACGTGTTTTCTAATTAACAATTTACTGTTCAAAATATGGAATTTCAAATTAGTGACTTTTAATAATGAGATCATAAAGATATTTCCAAATATATCATTAAAACCTACCTATATCCACATTAGAATTCGGTATTTTGAACAGAGATAAATTGTTACATTCGAAAGTACGTTTTTTGTCATTCGAAATTTCAGAGCTATAGGTATGCACATTCGGCAACGATTTATTAAAATTCTTAGTTGGCTGGCTTTTATAGAGAATCGTGGAAACATTGGACCCCCCCCCCCCAATAAATTGTGATTATGACCTTCCAGTGCCTTTCATTCTTTTTTAGTTTTACATCGTGTTTATTCAATTGTTTAATTTTATACAGATGCCGTAGGACGCTTTTCTAATACGACTTTTCTAAGACGGAAGCGTAGAAGCGTAGAAGCGTGCGCCACTAAATTCCCGGAACGGTCATCATACGACACACGATCCCTTCAAAGGTGAGTTTTGTTTATGTTCCCTATATGTATTTGTACCAGTAATTTCCTGTTTTGTTTTTTTCATGAATTTCCAACATTCCATTTTCATAATATATTAACAAAGGATTACAGTCGTTACATCTTGTATTTTGCGAAGCGTATATAAGTTATAAAAGGGAGAACAAAAGAGTAAATAACAGCATTCACGTTAATTTAGATAACAAAGTATTTTTTGCATTGAGTTTTGTAATAATATTAGTATTAAGTAAAAACATTAATGAATAAATATTTGCATGTAAAATATTATATTTATATTTTTACGTTCCAGTGTAACTTCATCATTTTCATTGTTCAGTTAATAAGTTTAAATTTTTCTAATATATTTTAATATTTATATTAAATAATATTAATATTTATATTTTTCTAATTTTTTTTTAATATTTTTTTTAATAATGTGGCATTGTTATGTATTTTTTATCTTTTTTTGTAGCATGGATTCAGATACTGACTCCAGTATAGAAGAATTTACAAATGAGAGTAAAATCGACTTCAAGAATAGAAAAATGAAGAACGATGAAAATTTTAATAGCAATTATTCCGTGGAAAATCTTGTTGGGAAAAAAAGGCTTTATTCTGATACTGAAGTTACGCCTTTCATTGCTGAATTACAAAAAGCTACAAAGGAAAATTATTGTAAGCGGGACCCCCAATCCAAACATAATTTAACCAGCAATGAGAGGAAAAATGTTAATCAGGATATAAGGTATCGTTTCATCAAATATGAATGTAATCATGGGCCGAAAAGACAAAGTGCAGGAACTGGGATTCGCAAAACTTTGTAAGTTATTTCATTTCAATTTTTTATTCTTTTTTTCTTATTTTAATTTTATATAACTAATAAAATTGTAAACATGTTAAGCGCAAAACAATTTCTACATATAATAACGAAAAAAAAAAATACTATTTATATGCAATAGGAAAATAATTATTTTAAAGAAAAGAAACATTAGCTGTCATTGTTATGAAAAGGAATATTTTTTTAACACAATTTTCATTCTGGGAATTATAAATCACTTTTAATTAAAATACAATAGAAGACTATACACTAAGAAATGTTAATTAACAATAAGTTTTCATGTTATGTCATATTTATTTATCTTTTTTAGTATTTATAATTCTTTGTTACTAATCGCAAAAGCATTATGAAATATTTAACTAATGTAATTTCATTTTCAGTACCATCAGATCAAACTGTCCTGCTCAAATTGTGTTCACATTGTCAAAATGTGGAACGTACTACGAGATCTCACGATTTGTGAAACACAGTGGACACGATATACTTTTGGTATGTATTACAGTATGTTTGGTCTTGCTTGTATAGAGTATATACTTTGTCATGGCAAATAATGAAATTTTCAGTTAAGGAATATACTTTTATATTGATGATTTCTTTTACTTTTTCAATTAATTTGAAATATTATTCAAAAATTTTTGGAACTGTTTGAAACTCTTAAAAACTATTCGAAAATGAGTTCAAAATCATAATTTTGTAACATTTATAAACATTTAGAAACAGTTTTAAATATTTTAAAATAATTTGTAAGAGTTATTAATTGTTATTAACATTTATAATTTGCAATAGGGTGATTTTTTATTTGACCAATGACAAATTCGTAACCAGCTGCAGTTTTATTTGTGAATTGCAAACAATAACTATAATCGTTGGGCAATTTTGATCCTATTAACAGTAACTATTATCTTTAAATAAATTTTGTTATGTATATATGAAAATATTATTTAATGTTTACGTCATAAATTTTTACAATATAATAATGTAAGTACCTAGGGATATCAAAGGCAAATACTTTCTGAACCAAAGAAAATTATTGTGACTAAAAATTCTTAATCGAACATGTGGGTATTGTTCTAATATGTAAAAAGTTATATTTGTTGTTTTCCCACTTGTGATGTTGCACATTTCCCTGCACAGAGCAAATAATTTTTTTTGTATGTGTAGGTTCGCGAGCAGCAGTGTACGGCGATCGGACACGGTGTTAGGGGCGCGCGACGACGGGTGTGAGGAGTGCGGAAACCCAAGAGAAGTCGGGCGCAACGTGCGTTGCGAGTGACAGCGCGAGTCGGATCTACTGGTAGTCCCCGTGAGGACTGGAAGTAGTGCGCGGAAGCGAACACTAGGAGAGCGATCGAGAGTGCGGTGAAGTGCGATCGGCGATCTCCGCAGGGACGACGAACGTCCGCCAGCTCCAGCTGCATCCATAGAGAGAGAGAGGGAGAGAGAGAGAGAAGTGAGCAAGGTAGGAGGGCGAACCCGGCGGGCCGACCAAAACCCGTTCTGCCAGCCACGAGGCACAGGGTAAGTAGAGCAAAGCGCGATTTCATTTCCCCCTGCGGGAGTCGGTGCGTCGGTGACGAGGGTGGAAGAGAGAGAGAGAGAGAGAGAGAGAGAGAGAGAGAGAGAGAGAGATTTCTCGGAACCAGGAGGGGAGGGTGCTCGGCACAGCGGCCGTTCGATTCTGGGAATTGCGCGTATAGAGAGAGAGTGTGTGCGAGCGCGGATCGGGATCTCGACGAAATTACGCGGCGTCGAGCGGTTCGGAGAATCGAGCGAATGAGCGGGAGAATTTCGGTGGGGCGCGTGGTCACGCGTATCGCGGCGACGCTAAGTGCTAAGCGAGCACACGCGTGC
>JAYJLV010113881.1:0-11072 GCA_036873485.1 Torymus texanus | reverse complement strand
TTTCCGTAAAAATTACCGTGAAATTCATAGTAATCGACGAACATGTGAGACTCCAATAATTTTTACCGTGAATCATGATAATTTTTACTGTATCGTCACTGTAAAAATTACCGACAAGTATGTAAGTTTTACTGTGATTCACGGTAACAATTATTGGAATCTCACATGTACCTCGATTACCATGAATTTCACGGTAATTTGTACGGAAAAATTCTATCAGTGTATATACTTTAAATATATTCCTCCAGAAAATTTTGTTATTGATCTTTATTACATACCCTCAGCCTGTAACAAGCAAAACAAAAGCACAGAACAAAAGGTACGCCTTCTTCCATTACCCCTTGATAACCGAATTTTCCTCCCTGTCAAACTCTCCGGCCGCTTTTTCACCTGAAGCGCGCGTGAGAACGAGAGTTCGATTCTATCTTCGCCGCGTCCTTTGGTTACGAAACTTTGCTGTCCTACCGACTGATTTCTCTAGTTGCGCTTGCTAGAATTAAGTATATAACGTAGGCCTATTGTAGAAGGAAAGGTAAAAAGTATAGTGAAGGAATGCATGTGGCAGTAATTAATAGCGGTTAATTTTTTGTTTTTTTTTTTTTAATTCTTGAAAATTTCAAGTACATTATTGTGATTTTTGTTTTCCTCTCTTTTCTATACGGCTAGGTAGTGAATTTACGACGTCATTAATGTTAATGCAGCGTAAAGTCAAGCTTTTTCTCCCCAGGAAAATGCGGTCTAATTTCTTTTTCTTTTGCGAGAAAATACTGATGAAAAAGTAGACTGAAAGGAAAAGGGGGTGAGGAATGGGAGCTTTTTGATGCAAAAAGGAGCTAATTAAAAACGAAATCAGTTTGTTTTTATAAAACAAGAGCGAGAATAATATGATTTATTAATGTTTGATGGTTTTGTAAAACTCATATTGAGCAAACTTTAATAAACCATATTATTCTCACCTTTATTATATTAACAAACTTATTTTAATTTCAAGTGGTATATATACTTCTCATTAGAAAGCTCCCTTTTCTCTTCACAATAAAGAAAGACTTTCCCTCTCGACCGAGCATTGTTATTCGAAACAAAGTATATTCATCTAATAACCCTGCAACCTAATTAAATATTAAATAAATGTCGAATAAACCAGATAAATCTCGACCTCTCGTTCATCCGTATATATACGAAAATCATCAGTTATGCTTAATTTAACAATTTGAAAATTTTCCGGTACCGCAAACAATCAAGTAACATTCACTATATCCAACACTTAAGTTCTAAACAATCTCAAGTTATATAGCTTCATTACAACGACACCGCATCTTAATTACATCAAATAACTGAGACCATCATTTTCAATAGATTAAAAAGTTCCTATTAACGAAAAATTTAAAAAAAACTCTATCATATGCAATTTAACTATATATATCATCTACCAAAAAATCACAGCGCGTCTTTTCCATACCCTCTTGCTATTATACATAGCATTGAAAGAAAAACACACATCCTTCAGTAGGTCAGCCGTCAAAATGGACTCACCCCCCCCCCTCCCCCCACTCGGTCAACATCCTCGCAGGCACACACATACACATCACATATCGCGAAAAAAAAAATTCCTCCCTTCCACTCTTCTCCCTTCTTTGCCCCCGAAAAGATGCTCTCGATCTACACACATACACACTCCCAACGGAGTGATAAACCTGCAACAGTAAGCGTATAGGCCTACCTCACCTCCACCCACATATGTATAAATATATATACATACATACATACACATTTAGAGGCGCTCGCGTTGGCGATCGATACGATCGTTTCCTCGGCGACGGCGCACGAGCTCTCTCTTGCCAGCGAGCAGCGTGAGTATGAGCGCGGAGGGGGTTGAAGTCCGCAGAGCGCGCGCGCGCTGCTACGACTACGGCGACAGTGGCAGCAACGCAGACAGTCTAGTCAACCCTCGGCCGCCGCGGCGATCCATCTGCATCCTCTCCTCCTCGCGCGTGTAGGCGAGAGAGTGAGAGAGAGAGAGAGAGAGAGAAACTTGTCTTCCTGAGTGTGTTTTCCTCTTTTTTTTTACTCTTAATCACGCTACGAGGTGATAGTGCGAAAGGTATATAAGGGTACCTTCCTTTTTTTTGATCCTTGCTTTTGGCGGGACGATAAGTAGAAGAAGTGGCTGGGAGAAAAGAGGAAACGAAGGTGAAGAAGGAGAAGAAGGATATAGAGAAGCAGCGATTGACAAAAGAGAGAAAGAGAGAGGTAAGTGTCATTTTGTTTTTGTTTTTTTTTTAGGTATATAGTATAGGAGATTGGTTTGAATTTGTTCCTGTTATGTATGTATGTGTGTGTCTATCGGAGTACCAGCTGCACGCGCACGTGACACATGTGCGCGCGGGGATGTCCTAGTGGCCCCTGGAGCTCAAGTGATATAATCAATCGCGATGATGATGGTGGTGTGCAATTTTCGACTAAATATCATATCGGTTGTTGAGAATATTAAGGATTTAAGTGGTTTAGACAATTGGGGCATACTAAAGGTACTAGTGTATAATATTGCAACGGTTTTTTGGGAATTATTTGTAGGATATAGTAATTAAGTAAATCTATGTGGTATGATAGAAACAAAAATTAGTAGGATTGTTAATAGGTTCACTGGTAGAAAATATCACAATATTATGGTAGAATATGCCAAATCTATATAATTGGCGGTACAACTTCGTACCACGATTCATAAAAAAATAATAATATATAACAAAGCATTTTAAAAAAAAGCGTTTTTCGAAAGCTAAGAGAACATATATGGTTTTGTAAAAACCATAGACCACGCTCGCATACATACGCGGTCGCTTTGATAACAAAGATTAACCGTCCGATTAGTATTTCGCGGATTACGCGGAACATATATACATATATATAAATAGCCGGAGCATAGGAAACGCGTGCGCGCGCGCGCCATAATTGAAAATAATACGCGCGCGCGTTGCGCGATCTCGCGGGAATATGCACACATGTATATATATATATACACATACAACACAGTTGATTTATACTGGTCAAGCGTCGTTTATTGAGTTCAAATATATTTAACAAATATATTTAATGTATATATATACACACACTCACACACACACATAGACGAGTAGCGCGTTAAAACCCACTTATATATTCGTATGAATTTATATATACACGCATCTCTGGTGGAATTAGAAATCTATAAAACTACTAATGAGAAAACATGTAGTAGTAGCGCGAATGTTGACAAAATACGCTTTATATATCGGAGTGAAATGATGGTGCGAGGTGTGCGGAAGTTTGTTATTGCGAGGAGTTTGATGAATTTAATGTATTTTAATAAGTGTAAGGGTATATTTATCTTTCGTATAACTGGGTCAGGTCTGGGTTACGTGTAAAGATGAAAAATTATGGATGTACAAGATAATATTGTTTGTGACGGTAATTAGAAACGAATGAAATTTCATATACCTGACGAGATAATTCATGACTGCGATATACAAGTTAATTTATTCAAAAGTAAACGTATCAAATATTAATTAAAGCATAAATGGTATATATAACACGCTTTTAGTGTCGGATAAATTGCGTCCTGTAGCGCACCTATCCCTCGAGAGAAAGAGAAAGAGAGACAGAGAATAAAGTTGCGCAGGCCTTGATATATAATACCGTTCCAGTATTATTTTAATGGTTATGACTTTTTGAAGAATTATTACCATGAATGTAAATTTGTTTTAAATTTCGATTGTTTTTTTCATGTTGATATTTTTTATAAGAATTTTCAATGTTTTTGTTGCGTAAAAAGAAAACTATTTTTATCGTAATAATTATCTCGGTATTGATTTCTTGCTTGTTACGTTTTTCATTATTTTCAGTCCGCATAAGTTGGACAAGTGAGGATTAAGTAGTTGTTAGTTACGTAAAATCAGGGACATTTTAAAAGTTTTCTATAGTGTCGTTTTTATTTTAAAGGATAAAATTCGTTATGCAAGTGTAATTATATGAATGGAAAAGTCCAATATCTAGAAAACCCTATTATTATATTCATTACTTCATTTCACTTTTTGAAAAAAAAAACTATTACTAAAGATTACAACTGTTTAGAAAAAAATTTTTTTTTATGCAAAAAAAAAAATCATATGGGATTCTTATATATACAGATATGTATTTTATTACATTTCTGAGCTTTCATTCTTGTCATGTTTGAATGGAACATCCGTTGTAGAATATTACATAAGTCATACAAAATTATTACGTATATTACATAAATACATTTTCTGGGTAGTATATATCCTTGACAATTTCTAACCTTATTTGCTTGCAAGAAATTCACACGTTAAAATCAATGCGATATTAGGTCAAGCATTTTTTTGTAATGTTTTGCATATTCATTAGAATAACAAACTGAATAACATACAAGTTTCTAAATGATTTTTAGGCTGTATTTGGTTTATGTTTGTTACGAATATTAACATTACTTTAGTTGCCAGTTCTCACTTTACTTTTAATTTCTACAAAAAAAGGATTGTTTTTTCTAAAAATTTATGTAAGTTGTAAAATCGAGTAAATAATAATATAAATACATTGTTTTTAATATATGATATTTTGACAGAAACATCGACGCAAAGTATTTAGTAACATTAATGAAGTATTTTTCGTGCATACAGAAAATTACTGAATTGAATTTGATCAAATTTTTTACTGTTTCTGTGAAATGACCGCATTGAAATAATTAAAATTTAACACTTTAAACGTTATTTAATTAAAGGTGAGCGATGATTAAATCGTTTTCCGAAACCGCAGGTAACGAGTCTGAATCATGAACGAAATGTCCGGAAGCTCCAAGTCAAACATCGATCTAATATATGTTTGAGCACTGTTGTCTGATCACACAAGCGCTTGATTCTCCTCATTCTTGGGCGGTTACGTATTCAATTTCAGACAATAATTCAGATAATGAATTATGGCTGTATCAACTGTTGTAACACAAATTTATTTATTTTGATCTTTTAATTATCAAGATAAATCTAACTTAATAAAAATAGATTACGGTAAATATAATTCAGGTTAGGGAAAAAAATATTTTTATCATAAATAAAAAAATTTTAATTTAAAAATGGTCGGAATAATAACCAATATTGTCGGAGTAAAAACCGACATTACATGAACAAGTTTATGGTTTATCTAACCGTTTTTCATAAGCTTAAACAGGGGATTTTAAGAAAAGCTGAAGTGGCATTATAAGATAAGAAATGATAACTAGTGGAAATAACGTTATATTTAAATATTAAAATTACAAAAAGTAGAATCCATTCAAAAATTCGTTTCAAAACGAAAAGACTCTTTCAGAAACGGTGGAAACTCCATTTATTTCAAAGCCATTCCAGTGTATTAGAATATATAATGCCAATTCCACTTTAACAAAAGGAAGATTCTACATTTTCAAACGTCGTCTTTACTACATCGTTCTAAGTAAAATGAACTTTAAACTCTAATTTTTAATTAACTGTCTTACAAGTAGACCGAGTTATTTTTTTTTCGTTGCAAACATCCAAAATTCACACGAAAACGCTTAAGATTACAAAAGAAAAATCGTTGAACCGTTGACAAACTTTGAATAATCTTATATAGCTATCTTTGTCACTTCCTCTTCTCTCAGCCACGTGGTAGCACGATAGGTAAATAAGTAAGAGTAAATTGCACGAGGGACGACAGAAAAAGCGATCGAGAAAGAAGGACGAGAGAAAGTAAATGTCTCCAACGGCGATAACCCATTGGCACGGAAACTGAAGTGAATGAGCGCGTCTCACGGAGCAAAGAAGATCTCGTATATATATATATGAGCCACTAGTGTACCATTCAAGTGGAAGATAAAGAATGGTCAAACAGGACGCCAGCTGGTTTAAGGGGTGGAGAATCGAGAGAAAATTTTTTGGACGAATTTTCGGAATTAAGCGTCGTGTTTTGGAAGAGTGGTTGCATAGAAGTGGATGGGAGTTTGGTATAGAGTGATGTAAAAGGATTGGAATTGCTACTAAAATGTAATTATTTAAGAGTGAAACTAGAATTTTGATGGATGTAAGGTGGTTGGAAAGATAAAAGTCGAGTGTGAGATATCGGTATAATCTTTAACACGAGTATATCTTATATAAATTGGAGATATCGGAGAACGCATTTCTATCATTTTGATATATTTCGGAGATTGCATTTTTGTCATTTTGATCTAATTTTTCAAAAACTATATTTCTTATGACAATATTAATACAATCACTCAATAAATTTTCAGAGTATAATATTATGATATTCTCAATAAATTTTTTAAAGTTAATTTATTAAATAATGAAATTGGTTTTTATGGGTTCGATTCCATCACTTTCCACTCTATAACTAATATACTACGCTAAAGATTCTTACTTAAAATAATAAATATCTATCAGTTCATGACAAAATTGTAGAAACAAATCCTGAAATGAAGGACGTATCATAATCGTTCTATTCTTATTCGCACCCCATATAAATAAATATATACCTAATTGGTTGCATACCGATAGAACTAATTCCATGCTTTTTTTTTGTTTTTAATTTCCATTTGTTGTTCCATGTGTTCATTTGAGGTTAAAAGTTAAAGAGAACATATAAATCCTAAAAATATCATTTGGTGTACAGCCAATTTTTTTTTTGCCTCTTAAATTTTCACAGAAATCCTTCATCCCTCCATTTTTAAGGAGCATAAGACGTCAAAAAAGAAAAAAAGATTAACGAGCACCCATACACTACTACTGATCAGTCTGAAAGCTGCATCAAGGACGAACCAATTGCGTCAGACGATATACGTTGAATAAATAATCCTGATCGAATCAAAAGAAACCAAGAACTTGGCGAAATTGCGCGCACATGCCGCCGGAGGGGCGGGGGGAATTGAAAGCTCGCGAAGTTCAGGCCAGTATACTGGAGTAGTAATTTAGAAGATCGTCCGTATATAGGAGAGGTAGCATTTCATTAGGATGGTCTGGTAGAAGAGGCGGGTACGAAAGTAAAACAGCAGGTAGCCCCCTTGAAGTAGGTGGATGGATAGGTAGAGGTATAGGTAAGTACTTATAGGTAGAGATACGCGAAAGCAGCGTGAGAACTTTCACAAGCGGTGCGGAGAGGGAGACCAAGCAATTTCATGTTATTCTCGGAGATGAGAGGGTCTGATCAGCAGCGCAAGTGGGTTAGTTGGGAAAGTTGGCATTATTGTAAAATGGAATTTGTATAGAGGGTTATTAATAAGGTAAGATTGAGAAATTTTGTTTTTCATTATGCTATAAGGATAGATGAATATAAAGCATCTGGAGATGAATTATTAGAAAGAAAAGAAAAGATTTAAGTTGAGAATTGCCAGATATTGAAACTGAATGAATTGAAGAATGTTTTGAGGAATGGATTGAGTTGAATTAGCGGAATAAAGAAGGGAGAAACGAAAAGAGAAAGCAGCGAATCATTGTTTGGGATGGGGAAAAGAAATGCGTAGCAAATAAGAAAAAGAATGAATGAAGAAAAGAATAAAGATGAAGATAGAAGAAGGTTACAGAATATATTAAGTAGCATCTTGGCCAGAAAAGGATGAACGCAAATAAAATTATTATTAAAAGGGGCAGTTATTTACGATTATTTCATTATAAGGGTCGAAGAAATGTGGAAATAATTGAAATGTAATATCATAAGATCATAATAATGGTAATAAAGGAGAATAATAATTATATCCTTACGAATATTTAAATTGTATATTATGTAGGTCAGAGCATGAACTTTGTCGCATAGTCGTAACTCTTACTGTTTTTTTAAATATTCTATGCCGCAAGCAATTTACTTCTTGTACACCTTATTTCTATAATATAGTTTATAATGGTTAAACTCGAATTAAAGTAAAATATATATAAATTAAAGATAATCTTGAACTTGTTATCTGCATCAAATTCAAATATTTATATATACAGTTCTAATCATGATATAGTTTGCTGCGCCATTCGAAGTTATATATTGAATAAGAGAGAATATAAATCTTTAACCTATTAATACCTGCTTGATTCCGAAAAAATACTCAGATATTCTGTAAAAAAACCGAATGAAAAAAAATACTCACATATTTCCTATTTATTTTCATTCGATTTTTTAAAGAAATATTTTGAAATTTATGGTTTCCCAAATGTAGTGTATACTCAATAAGTATTTCCTTTTATAGAAAGTAAAAATAGTAGTAGGGTGGGTACCATGATGGTTTCGGTATGAACTTCTTGAATCTAGCCATTTTCTCTATTGAATAATAATTTTACAACATCCTCGCCTTGCCATGTGACCAGAATTAGCAAATAGCAGTTGCTCCACAATTTTATTCAAATAAACTATAACTTTACGGCGAAAATGAAAATGTTTTTTACTAACTTGAAGACAATTATTATAACTTTTTTAAATAATTTCTATAGCCATAAGTAAAAGGATTTTCTTTCTATAAGTTTAACTTTCTTCAAAAAATCATGGTGATTCCTCTATTTTTCAACTTGATTTCACACTTTCAAATAGAAAAATCAAGCTACGTAAACTTTTTAAAGTAGAAGAATAAATCTTCTTTACAGGGAGAAAAAAATAACGTTGTTTCAACTGCGCCTTACCGTAACTTTAACTTGAACTAGTTCAGTAAGCGAGATTCAGGTTAATCAACGTTAACTTAACATTTCATGTTACAGTTAGTTACTGGAGTCATCAGTAGAAACATTGTTTATGTCTTGAGGTCACGGTCATGGGACGTAATTTTACTGAACTCTCAAGTAAATTCAACCTGACTTTAACGTTGTGTTTTTATAAGTACCGCACAATACAAACAACTTATTTTTTTTCTCTGTGTACCAAGAAAAAACTTAATTACATTACTAGATAACAAACAAACTTATTATTATCTATCCTTCACAGCAACTATAACCAAGTCACTAAACTTGTCTGTTAACAGATTCCACTCACTCGCACACATTCCCTTTCCACCTTCGTAAGGCCTAACAACGAGTAGCGATGCCGGCTTGCCGGGCGGCGGTGGGCCAGACTCGGGCCAGCAGGTGACTCGCGCGGCTACGACGGGCGCGGACGAGGAAGAGGCGCCGCAGGTGGTGGCGGGCTCCTGCGAGCCGCCTCCCCCCCATCGCCCACAGAATGGGCCCGAGCCGGGCCCGACGGAAGCCATTATTACCCCACTACCAGCACCACCACCACCACCACCACCACCACCACCACCACCACCACCATCGTCGCTGCCGCTGTCGCAGCGAAAACAGCCTCCGCAGCTCCTTATCAATGAGGATGAGGAGCTGCGGAGACTGCTCAGCTGGAGCGAGATGCCCTATCACCTGCAGTTCAATCCGCACATACGCTCCGGCTACCGGCCTCTGATGACGCCCGGCGAGTGCCTCTGGAGCATCTTCCACATGCACAATGAGACTGTAAATATTTTGTCGCACGGTGAGTTGAATTGAAACGTTCCGTGTGTATGTTTTTTTTGTTTTTTTTTTGTTTTTTTTTTTTTTTTACAAAATTAGATAGAAAAAAGGTCAATGTAGTAGTGCTAGTTCTGCCATGATGGGAAACTTTTACCGGAACATTATTATATGAAAATTATTTTTAAAGGAAAAGGTTCCCCTAGTAGATGAGGATATACCTTAACTTCTGTAGTTGAAAAAAAAACCGTATTATTGCACTAAATATAAAGGTAAATCAAAATTTAGAGACTCAACCCATTTTAAATTTATGTTTTAAAATTGTATGTTGTAGTAGATACGTAATATTCTCCGGATTTCTCATTGTCTATTGAAATCTATATAAAAATAGAAGTTTCGAATGTTCTTCAAAATAAATTTCCAATTTCGCGAATATCTTACTGTGAATATAAGTACGGAAATGTTCAAAAACTTTGAAAATTAATCGAAATAGTTCTACTAATTAAACGGAGGATATTCTTTATTATTTTCAATGATATCATAGCATCAAAGATATACTTATAAAAACCTTAACAGATTATTACTATTTCCATTTCCTTATTTAAAAGTCTTCTCAAAGCCTGAAACTTTAATGTCACCGTCGCTATAACTTCTGTTAGACATATAAAATTAAAAAGATTAACCCCAAGTTTATTCTTTACGAGCTCTTATTATCAAAATATTTTTGTTTGTTTTCTATGGCAGTTTTCTTACGATGATTATAATTATTTAGCATCTGGTTAAAAGTGCAAACAAGAAGTATAAATAGATCAGAAAGATCAATGCGAATAAACATCAAGATACGAGGCATATCGTTTGCTTAGCTATTCAAGTATAAAGATCACGAACTCTATAATTTTAATTGAGCACCAACGCTACTTGAGAGAGCCTATTATATTTGCGTATTAGCTTTTTCTTCTGAATTTTAACATTTTTGTCGAGTTTTTAATTTTTAACAGAAAATTGATATAAAAAATAAAGCACATTGAGATACGCAAATATTATTAAAAATAAAAAAGCTTATTCGAAAAATTAATACATATTTAAGAATAAAAGGATAAAAATATTGATGTTGTGAGTTAAATTTAGTAAAAATTTAATATTGGAATACAATTTATCCGTCGGAACGTTTATTGAATCTTTTTTATAAAAGCATTTTTGTGTCATAGCGACAATTATTCAAGGATTACAATGTAATCACTGCTATTACATCTTGCTGAATCTGAAAGTAGGGTAATCCTCTTAATGGAGAAAAATTGATTTTATGCGCTTTTATATGTATCAAAACTCAAACCTAGTAGCAGTAATTCTGCAAGAAGCGATTAATTTTTGAGCCAATATAAAACAAAAAGAAGATTTGTTTTAAAAACATCTATCTTTATATACATGCATCCCAATTGCATACAACATTAAAGCATCATATTCAACATTCAAACAAATTAAAACGTCGGATTGCTATCGTTTCAAAGAAAATGAAATTTATTAAATAAGCCTTGGTATTATAATATACGTTATACAAACGCATATATATATATATATATATATATATATATATATATATATATC
>JAYJLV010113870.1:0-11073 GCA_036873485.1 Torymus texanus | reverse complement strand
AGAGAGAGAGAGAGAGAGAGAGAGAGAGAGAGAGAGAGAGCGAGAGAGAGAGAGAGAGAGAGAGAGAGAGAGAGAGACAGAGGGAGAGATGGAGAGACGCGGGCCCAGCCTTTAGCGATGTGCGCAACGAAAGATTCGGGATGGAAGTTCATTTTCATTTAAATCAGCGGCCATAATGGTTGTGCATGCTTTTGCGCAACGTGAGAATTTATAAAGTTGTAAATAAATCAGCTGACATTGGGGAGGATGCCGAAACCTGAAAGATTCATTAAGGATTTTGAGTGTAAGTTATGACATGATGGCTGTGTCGAAGCATTTATCTCGAAAGATAGAGGTTATTAGTTTCGTGTTAACAATTTCTTTCAGCAAATTATAATTTTATAATTGTGATTTACAACTGTGTCTTTTAATAAATGAAAATATTATTTATGTCTTGTAACGATTTTTATTGATATCTATCTCATAAGTATTCTATTACATTATCAAAAATACACCCTATCCTTTGTGCACAGCTAACTAATGCTCTTATTAATGCTCGGTTACACCTTCAAAGGATTCATAATAAACTCATTTAGCTGTACAACCACCTCGTTTCATCTCCTGTTTCTTAATCATCCTCCACCCCCACTTTTCCTCCTAATTTTTCAACTTCCTTCTCCCATCCCTTCTCTTTCATTCGTTCTTCTCTCTTTCTCTCCCTCTCTATCGGCAACTCATTTTTCGGCGTTTCCTCCCCGCCGTATAATCAGCGCCATATGCGGACCGAAAGGCTCGGCGCGCAGAGCTTAAATCAATGTTATGTTCACGGCGGCGGTCCCGATATTGCCTCTCAGACCGAATTTGCCTCGCGTGTGAGCAGGTACGGCAGAGGCGGTTTTCGTTTAACGATTCTCTGACTCTCTCCCTCTCTCTCTCTTTCTCTCACTTGCTCTCGTGCAAACGCTGCGCCACGAAAAATATTAATCTGAAACTTTGGCCCTGAATCTTACATATTAATTCGGATGGGAGGTGGTATATGTTACGCGCGAGTTGCTTTGTAGTGATTAATTTGTATGAAATTGATGGTGATTGAGAGTTTATAAAAATTTGGAATTAATAAAAACTCGCCATTTTCACGTATTAAACGAGATTAAAGGCATCGATGACAAGAATTTATTAATTGCAGAAAATCTTAGAGCATTTTTTCAGCAGTTAATATTAAAATTAAAGTTTTACAGCATCACGTACAAAAATATTTTCCTCAGAATTAACCTCTCTTGTTCACAGACTGATGCACACTTGACGAAATCCAACCAAACCTTAAATAAACGCAAACATATCTGGATTCTTGGCCCTTGAAAAACATCTAAAACTCCCAAATTTCACACGTCCAGAGGCACTTGGACATCTTTAAGCCGACATCATCTCAGGCACGCATACTGCACACTGATTGTGAGAGCCCTAGGCTCCTTTGAATTACGATCACGGACGAAATGAAGATATCAAACCGAGCTGCTATGCGCGCGCGAAGGACTCACTCTCTCTCTCTCTCTCTCTCTCTCTCTCTCTCTCTCTTTCTTTCTTTCTGTTCCTCTCTTCTCCTCTCTCCTACGCGGCCTTTTCGATCTTTGCGAAAGGAATGCGGTCTCGCGGGGGGTTAGGGCCAACTGGCCGCGCTGTGCGCATTATGCGCTGCCGCTGCCACACATGTCATTCGTTAGCCGCCGCGACTCGTTCCACGACGATTTGTCTTCCGAGTGGAGGTAGACGCGCATATATATATACGAGCGCAGTTATTAATCCGGGGATCACCTTGCGGCCAAGGACGTGGACTTTTGCCAGCGCCCCAGCCACGTTTATTTATCTTCGAAGGAGTAGCCCTGTGTGTATGTGTGCGTTTGTGGGTATATAGGCGTGTGCCGGTATAGGAATCTCTTTCAATGCTCAGGCTGCAGGTGTAATCTGAATTTTTCGGAGGATCTTAATTGCTTAACGGCCTATGGGGTGGCCGAATATGTTCTTTTGCTCTTTTCGAAGGATTGAGCACCAACAGTTTTTCTGGAGTTTGCGATTTTTCTCATCTCGGTTATAAGGTGTTTTGCCAACAGGGGCGGTATATTTCCCAATGGCATTAAGGGTAATTCAAATATTATAGGATAATTTATTATAATTTATTAATTATATGTTGGACAAAATATTCAAATGAATTTATTCCATCTTTTAAATTTTTGAAATAGTATATCAGTATATAATAAATTAGTCATTTCCATTTCGTAAAAATCAAGAGGTAAAGCATTTTTTCGGATAAAATTATCTACTTCGCACAATGACAAAAATAACACGACGCACATGGTATCATTATGCAGAATAGATAAACCGATGGCCTTCTAATTTTGCACAACGAAGCAATTTCTAAAAAAATTTAAAATAACTCTGAAATAACAGGAGTGTAAAAATTCTGTTTCATATAGTTTCTTCAACGAAACAAAAAGAGGAAATAGTTTTTAATAAATTCGAGGAAATTTATTAAACTACATCGACACGTTTACGATACGATGGTTGTCATAAAAAACGTTTAAATCGACTCGTTAAATAAACGGTCGGCCATGTACGAAAATCTTCTGCGCAGCAAAAATGAAACCATCACACACAACGCTCCACAGGCGCGTTCGCCGAGGCAGCGAGAAAAAAAACACCTCGCGGCCATAAAACCAGATCGAGTTTCGGCGCGTCAGAAGAGCGGCGCGTGCGCGGCGAAATGAAAAGCCATAACGAGCGCATTCCGAGGTCCGAGCCGGCTATACTCCGCGCCGCGGCTAGCAGCGCGGTAAGAAAAATCGTCGGAGCTAATCCGCGTGGATCGCAGATGCATTCATCACGGCGAACACACCCACACGCCGGCGTCGGAGCCGCTGATTAGATCGGCCGCCGGCAGCAAAGCACGTACACACATAGCTCGCCCGAAATCGAAAGGCTCGCGAATGCGTGAGGCAGGCCCTTTGCCATTCTTGCGGCTGAAGCTGTGGGCTCCCAAAGGCGCCCACATGTGATCGTGTATCTATGCGCATGGCTGGATGTGAACGATTCAGACTGGGCTTCACTCTTTGGCTGCTGGTGGTCCTGGTCCCCTGTGACAGAAGCATTATGATATATGCCGTGGGATAAGAAGCGCTTGTGTCGAATTAAGAAAGTACAGTCAAATTATGTACAGATTGACTGTAAACAATTTTAGGACACCGGTACCGAACGAAAATCATTGCTGAAAATGTTCATTTTATCTGTTGAGCCAAGTACAAATAAACAAAGCATATATTCATTTTTTCCGGATCGTACCATAACAAAAGCAAATTGACTCTATTACCTTTAACCCTCGAAATCCGCAATAAAAATCTATTCCAGAGCAAACCCCTATATTATGAGCATCAGCGAACCGTCAAAGTATACTTGCAGACACACGCTCTTGTTCCCAGCGCTGCGGCCGGGAAAAGGGGGATGAGAAAGGGCGATATAGCGCGCGGAGGCGGGCGACTCTTCCCGCCCACCCGCATGAGGAGATGCGACAATGTGGCACATGTATACGTATAACTCGCGGGAAAAGCAATATCACGATCAAACAATTCATCCATGTGCACGCTCGGTCCATCCGCCGCAGTCCAAGATAGGACAGCGTGGACGGAGCATCTACGAGCACGGCTGCATCGCTATCGTCGCATGAGTGAGTTCCTTGTTTCGAAATGTTTAGAGAATCCCTGTGCTTTTTGTATTGGCTAAAATGACATTTTTACCGATAACGGTCATTTGGAACGCATGGTAAATTTTATCATTAGCGATTGAGCGATGAATGTCAATAATAAGCAAGGCTTTTTCAGAAATAATCTCATAGTCTGATAAAGATTGCAAATGGGATATGGATTTCGAATAAAAAGTAGAAATGTAAAAGCTCAAAGAATTTAGTTCTTATTCGTTATGAGAGCCTTGGCTTGGGATTAACAATACAATGGACCCGAGATGTATGAATTGTGCAAAGTCACTGGGTAGAAAAGATATCTCTTTACTGATTCGCATGGGAACCTGCCTTCAGGATTAGGGCATCGAACTTGTTTAAAGTAATGATGAACTGTGTTGTATTGGTACTTGATGACTTGTTCGATGCATAGCAATTTCAGTTAATTTCGTATTTATATTTTAATGTGCATTTATTTCGTATTTATACTGTAATGTGTTTTACATGATTACTTAGATTTATTGTAATTAATCGAAGAATATATGTTTTTAATTGATAATCATAAAATCTTTCTTTCGTCAAAGATTACAGTTATGTTCTCAACGACTTATATTCGGAAAGTTAAAAACATACGTATATTATTTTCAAGAAAATATTTCCCAAACTGTAACGTACTTCTCTGCATTTATTCGAAATCTCCAAAACAAACCCAAAATTTTAAATAGCAATATGAACTCCTTCTACTATATTCTAATTGTGCTGTGAAACATATTTTTTGTAAAAAGCTCAAAAAGTTGTTATTCAAATGCGATGATGGACAAGCTGTAACATTTCTTATTGAATCGTCATCAGGCCTCCAGGGAGTTTCTTATCGCTTGGCACTTCCTAATCTGCTCTTCCGACTGGCTGAAATGACGACATGCCACGATTGAAATGATAGCTGGGTCTGACTAGCTAAAATATAGACAGGCTGACCGCATGCAATGAGATTTTCTAAAGATGAAAATCGTCCGCAACCTTAAAAGTGCTTTTTATTATCTCTAAACTGAAATCTCATTGCCGCGCGAAAATTAGATCCTAATTAAGTCGTAAATAAGGTTTAGAAAGATGCCACGTGAGAATGCGCTTTTGTCTCTGCAATTAGGAAACTTAATAATTATCGCCTTCGGTGTTTAATATTTTGTTAACATTTTTAATAAATCATCGATGAGATAAAGTTAGCAATAATATGAAGGGAAATAGGCACTTTATATGAGCATAAAATTATGCTAATTTCGTCGCAATAAAATCTGCAATTTAAGGCGAATCACTATTTTTCTTTTTTAGATTTTATGTCTTTCATGTGTTTCATCAGTTATATATTTCATTAACTGGGGGTGCAATCTTTGCGATTAAATTAATTCAATGATTTAGACTATTATTTTATAAATTTAAATTAATCCTTCAACTATTACTATAGGTTATTTCTCGCCAGGTATGAAAGTATAAAAGTTGAAAATATTTTTGCTCACTTAGCGAACGTTGAACACCTTTTTCGTGACAGACTTTGTGATGATATTTACACTGTATCAGTGATGAGAAAAGAAATGAAAGGCAATTTAATTGGATAGCAGATAAGATTGAGCAACCCTACTTACTGATTAACCAAAGGCGTTGCCGCCCCCACGACAAAAGAATTTCCCTCCCTTCGCGCGGCGTGTAAAAGCGAAACGAGACGCAAAAAGGGAAGTAATAAACAGGAGGATCGGAGCTCTGATCCTAATGACGCAAACGACAAAATGACAGTCATCGTGAAAACCATGCAAAACCGCACTAACAACATCCTACCCTTTTCTCTCTATACCTCCGACGAAACAAGCTGCGGCGAGAAAGAAAAAGGACCTCGAAGAAGGGTAGGGGGGCGAACGAAGCGAAAGAACGAGAGAGCGAGAGAGGATGTTCAGCAACACTATCAGCAACGTCAGCAACACCCCGAGAGCGGACGCGTGAGAGAAGCGCCGGGGCCTGCGCGCGTACACACACACACACCTACAAACCCAGACAACACACGCACAATCGCCGACAAAACAACAGGTACAGCCCTCCCTCCCTCCTCCGGACATTCCATCAAGATGCTATCGGGAGCGGGCCCCGGCAGGGAGAGGATATTAAAGGATGCTGCGCCCCGGCCGAAACAAGAGAGAGGGACAATGGAATCGCCACGCGGGAGCAAGACGAAGAGAGGCGCAAGGAAGGAAGGAACGGGAAGGTAAACGAAGAGAAAGAAAGGGAGGGAGAGAGGCATCCTATAGCGCGGTGGGTCCCGAGCATGATTTGAGGTTCAGCCCAGTCGGACCTCAGCTACTCTCGGCCGCGAGCTTTTGCTCTTTTTTCTCTCTCTCTCTCTCTCTCTCTCTCTCTCTCTCTCCTCTTGTCTTCTTTGCCACAGTCTTTCACTCTGCGCGAATCTCGCGTAGCTCCAGCCTAATCTTGGTCTACCGCATTACAGCAATTTGAGTTATAGGTAGACTCAGACGTAACTAAACCCGCGGTAACGTACCGGTAATGCCGATTCCGGCAATAAGTGATGGCTTGTCTCGACCCGGGTTTTATTGGGCGACGATGGAAAATGAAATTGGATCGCCGTGGTAGTTTGACCAACAACGGCCAAGAGAGGCCGCAGTGAGAACCGTCGCCGCCAATTTGGGAGATTTGCATATTTAGGCAACCGAACTAGTTGATAATGAAATCGTTAGCCAGGCCAAATGCGGTCGAAGGATTCAGGCTGATTATATAAAATGTTGAGATCTATGCTAATCCCCGGACGCGCTTAACTTATTCCTGTTCTGCATTTAATAGTTTAATTAGTCAGCCGATGAGATGAGGTTCAGCCCTCGCTGGGTGTCGGACGAATTCTCAGAAGTGTCGCTTGAAAATGGTTGCTGGATTCTTCTACTTATAATTAACTACCATAAGATTTTATTTCTCGAATCCTTAGTCAAACGCACCTAGTTAAACATATTTTTATATGCGAGGAGATCAAATTACCTGAAAAATTATCAAACGTTTATACATTTTCTGACTAACACGTTATACTCAATATAAATGGCTCCTTATAAAATTAGACAGTCAAATATTAGTTGACTATAAAAGTTTTTATTTTTCAAGGTTTTCAGCATAATTACGTCAACTTTTTAAAATTTCAACATTCGAGTATCCCCATATTCCACGTCTCCAATTTAAGCTAATTTTGAAAAACTCCGCAGCAAAACTACGGGGAGCTATTATTTTAAAAATCTCAAGATTTCAGTGGCTCCAGTCGTTCTCAGTACATAAACTCGCGCCTAGCATTCATCCGAAACTACAGCCCGTAGCTTTTAAAAGCAGGCACCTAAGCAGAGCACCTCAGAGAGCTAAAATAGTTGATCAAATTCTTATTTATCAGCCGCGAAAGCCAAAATTAGCAACGCCTCCTAATGCTCGAGTAATTTCATTCACAAGCCGCGCGCGCTCTCTTGCCGACTAGTCTTCGAATTACAGGGGGGAATTTTTCAAGGGAGCTCCCTCTCGCTCTCTTCGGCTGTGTGTGTACGTGCGTGCCACCGCGCGGCTTGCAGAAAAAGAAGCCCAGCGCAAAAGAACGCGCGAGAGCCGAGATGGAAAAAAGCAGCGGGACGAAAAAGAAGAGCGCCGCGAAGCTGGAGGTGGAGGTAGAGCCGAAAGGAGCCGAGAGCAGTGGCTATATGTACGCGCATCCGAAGAGGTGCTTTTTTAAAGGCCAGTATACGACTACGCCACCTATATATATATATATATATATATATATATATATATATGGGTGTGTGTGTGTATATGCGCACATGCCGAGATTGGATTAAAGGTCTGCGAGGGGCCCAAGAGAGAGCGGACGGACCCGGAGGTTTTCGCGCAGGACCGCCGTCTCGAGGTAAGGTATGCGTACAAGAGGAAGAGAAAGAGAGAGAGAGAGAGTAAGTTGATTCACGGCGGCTCAATTTTATACTTTATGCCGCGGCGCGCTTTATTTGAAACAATACCACCGTGTTTGCCCGGGTGCGCGCGAGCGTCTGTGCGATGCTATCGTATTGGGGAATGATAAACAACCCGTGCGAGGGGGAAGGTTTTTCATCGATCCGTGGGAGAACGAGTCTGATATGAGTACGTGCATGCGAGCTATCGGTGGGTGCGGGTGGAGATACAACGCTAATTATTTCGGTACTTCCTTTAAGTGCACGGTTCTTGCGAGCCTTCGAGTAATAATGTTTATTTCTAAACTAGTGTAATCAATATAATATTCTTGTGCGGAAAAAACCCATATTTAATTGCAATAGTATATCAGTATTGTTTAAAATCAAATAACTAGTTTTTAATAAAGTTTTCTTATTTGTCAAAAGGATTAATTGAAAAGGTATGATATGCAAATTAGAAAATAACCTACTATGTCGTTCACAATTTGTCAAAATTCATTTTATGCAACGAAAGCTAGATAGCTATATAGTGTTCGATTAAATATAAAGCGTGCACGCAGTTTTAAGTAGAATAAACAAAGAAATGATCGTACAAGGTTGAACAAATGCACTCTCAGTCAGCCACAAAGTGAAATGACGCAAAAATCATTTTATATAAAGCACGAGGGCAATCCACCCATACACGAAGCGCGCACATGGACTTCTTATCGATGAAATCGGCCTTTAAACACACAAAATCGCACATCACATAACTGCCATGTCGGAGCTCGACGCGAGCATCCCCATTAAATCCCGCGGTCATAAACTTCCGCGAAATAGCGCGAGCCCCTCTCACACCTATAACGTCACTGCACACAGTGCGCAGGCTTGCAGAGCAGCCAACAAATCAATATTCAAAAATAAACGTCACGCGGATCCCCCCTCCTTATAAAACATAACGAACTCCTTCCTCCCCTCCCTCCCACGTCATCCTCTTATCTCCCTCGAAAAACAGCTCGCACGCTTATATATATATATATATATATCTCTCTCTCCTGCTTGGCTCTACCTGCGCGCCGTACATATATATATATATATATATACCGGGACTGCGACAGGTCGCTCGTAAAACAGGGCCTCCCCCTCCTCTCTTTCTCCCTCTCGTTCGCAAATAAATCGCGGACTAGTCAATGAACGTCTGGCGCAGCCCCGAAGCATCCGCGGAATTCGCCGCCGCTGAGAGAAAGAGAGAATAATGGGGCGTCGGTGGTTATGTTGTGATTGTTCTTTGAGCCGCGCTCAGCGGCGGCGGACAATCTCGCCCCCGAGGTACGTGTGCGTATATGAGAAGAGAGAGAGGGAGAGAGAGAGAGAGAGAGAGAGAGGGGAGGAAGAAAGGAGGAAAGGAGAGCGAGAGAGGCAATGGGAACCGCCCGGGGCGTGTCGGACGCGCGGATCGAAAGCGAGAGTCGATTTGGCTCGAGAGTGCGCGAAACGATATGTAGGCGTGTGTGCGGCGGCGGCGACGACCACGTGTGGGAAGAGAGAGAGAGAGAGAGAGAGAGAGAGAGAGAGAGTGAGGTGTCCGAGAGAGGAGCCGATATGGCGAGGTGTATTAAAGAGAGAGAGAGGCCAGGGAGCGACGATAATCTCGATTCGTCGAGTAAGGATTCGTGTAAGGAAGAGTGCGACGCTGGCGAGGGAGTCGTTCCTACGAGGCTTGAACAATGCAATCTTTCTGAGCCAAAGCTATTGGTGCTCGAAGTTTAAGGAATTCAAGGGACATCGTGCACACAAAGAAAAAATTTAAACATTTTTTCGCCATTATCTATTAACATTATGCATTTATTTTTATATCGGTACTAAAATTATACAAAAGTTAAATCAAGCCTCTGAAATATTTAAATTTAAACTTTTTAAAGATACTGAGTGGGATGGTGAGTGGCAATATCTGTATAGTTAACGTGCACAAAACTGGTAAAACTTGAACAGAACCAGATGTTCACTGCCAAGTACAAAATTACTACTTCGCAGGTATTTAAACTCTCCAAGATGTACAGCTCTCAGAGAGAACAAAAAATTAACATTTAGCGACTTCATCACAATTATAGATAAATTATCCCAATGTATGACTCAAAGACAATCTAAATGCAACTAATCTAACAGAATAGAAATGACACTGGAACACGTCTTTCATAAGATATTATAATTAAGACAAATATAAACTAACGATTTATTTAAATATTATCGTAGACCTCATTTACTCCGCAAGTTGATTAAATTTTCTGTAGTAAAGTATATTGCATAGATGTTTAAGTTGACCACATTCCTCCATAGTTGATGCACCGGTATGCCAAGCAGCCTGCGCCTTCATTATATTGGCAACGCACTTGCCAGACCACTTTATTTTCGTCTTGAACATTCAAGAGACTTATTTTAATCCTCATATAGAATAAAGCTAAACGTCTATTACAGGCATTTGAAACTCTGGCCATCCATATACACTTAAATGAAGAAAAGCATGTTTTAGCAAAATATCAGAGCCGCATAAAAAGTCCGTGACCGTTTGACTTTGCTAACTCACTGGCTCCCAGTGCGCTAATAAAAGAGGTGTCACCTCTCAAGCCGCTCGTACTTGGTCGAAAAGAGTACAAGCAAGACTATATATATACCGGCGGCGTCCAGCGGACCGTGAAACAAGGAAAGATACTTAAGCGCGAAAGCCTTGACTCGACACTTGGCAACTTTCCTAATTAGCTGCGACGACACTCTCGCTCTTTTGCGCGGGAGGAGAAAGAGTGAGAGGGGCTTTCTTGCCCCTCGAAAGAACCAATGATCCATGACCAATTGTTGGCTCGCGCGACACGCGCGCCAGCACGGAAATAGGCCTTTTATCGGGACGAAGCTCCGCCGCCGTTGTCCGGACGAAAGAGAGAGAGAGAGGTGATAATTACAGGCGTGAGAATGTCGCTAGTCCTCTCGCGAGAAAGTGCCTGTGCGAACCTTGAGGTTTGCTGGATTATGAAGGCCACTACGTAGTCATATTTTTAGGGTAATGACGATTAAATCGTATAGCTGCAATAACGCCTTTACCAATATTTGTTGATGTAAATAAAAAATTATAGTAAATTATTGGTTTAATTGAAGGCTTATACTAAATTCCTTTCTTCTATTCATTCTATTCATCACATTCTAAATTATTGTATAAACATAAATCTTCAACAGCTTTAACTCTGATATATATATATATATATATACACACGAATAAGCTACGAGAATAACAAACAAAATTTTAAACAATTACACAGCCACTCAAAAAAAAGAAAGTGGTCAAACCCAGAGCACTGATTATCATATTCTTATGTATTTTGATGGGCTGATCTCAAATATGACCTTACTTTTAGTCTATCACCTCAGGATTTTGAG
>JAYJLV010113849.1:0-11074 GCA_036873485.1 Torymus texanus | reverse complement strand
GAGAGAGAGAGAGAGAGAGAGAGAGAGAGAGAGAGAGAGAGAGAGAGAGAGAGAGAGAGAGAGAGAGAGAGATGTTCCGCTATGACGGATTTCACGCAGTCGATTCCACCGGAATATTTCTGCCTTTATGTTATGCGAGTATTATACATTAATACGTGCACGGTTTGATATTTCCTTTGAATTTCGTTAATGGAAGAGTCTCGTTAATATTTATTAATCGTAATTGCAGCCGCACACTTGCAAATAATGATTTATTCAATTATAGGCTATTTACGTTGTACATTTCGACTCTTCTGATTAAAAGACCATTTTTTGTTGTCTTTCTCACGTATATTTAATCTGTAATTGTAAACAGTTTCAATATCGAGCCGCAAAGTGTACTGCTACTGCGTAGTATTGAATAAATAGAGGAATTAAATATACCAGAATACCTGGAATTCGATGGTTCGTTAGAAAAAAAAGGTTTAACGGGCCAAAGTTTATCCTTTTTAAATGTTTAAAGAATCGCGAGTGAACTGAAAATTTACGTCGAATACGTACGTATAATTATTCAAAATAAATATATGAAGAAAACAGAAGAAAACAGATAAAAATATAATACAATCATTCTCCATTTTATTTTATTCCACTTTTAAACCGGACTATATCCAAACCCTTCAACTCATCTAAATTCAAAGACCCTTAAATTCGAAAACTTAAACATTCCAACTGAGCAAAAGTAAACAAAAAAAATTCCAAAACGACCCAACATTCTTTAAAGTATTTTAAACCCCCAATCTCATTTATTTACATCTACTTACGCTCTCTCAGCGGACAAGTCGCATACCTTTCGCCACGGCAGTTCGAGTGCACGCAGGTCGTCCTGAAGGCGAAATAACGCGTTCTCTCGCGCGCTGAACGAATTATCCCCAAGACGCTTGCGCGAATCGAAGACTCTATACAGTCCTTGGAGATTCCTCGTGCCTAATCTACTTTATGGTGCTGTGCGCATTCGTTAGCGCACGTGAGCGCCTTGGAGCATTACGCTTATTCTAAATTCGATTGGAACGTTCGTAACGCGTACGTTTCTCTTTTTGCTGCTCGTTTCGGTTGTTGCAGTTGAGTGAAGTTTACTTAAGATGTATATAAGATATTATTGATTTTTAGTTTCTTGGGTAGTAAAAGAGTATGGTTGAGTTATATATCGTTGAAATTAATTTATATATGTATAATAATGTTTTAAAAGAATCTTTTTATAGTATATAGAGACCATTATGATTTTGTATAGTTACCAGAAATATAAATCCTTTGTACTATATAATACGGAGAAATTTCATAACGCAATATCCATGTTTTAAAATAGATGTATGCGTGCCATAGCCCGCTAACTTCGATATTCCATCTCATCTTCTTCTCTGTATATTCCACGAGTGTATATATACATATACATTCTCGCGCATTTGTCTTCGACCTCTGCATTATTTCAGCCACCTCTCGATGGATTACAACGACGTACGCAGCAGCCAGCCTCTCTCTTTCTCTCTCTTTCTCTCACACTCACGTATATATCTATATAAGTCGCGGCAATAAAACGTCGACGAGCGCTTTGCACAGACGCCGACTATATACTCTCGTGTATATACGAAATATGCAAAGACAGAAGGAGTGAAACGCTACCACCACGACGTCTCGCGTAATAATTGAATGAGCTGCATGCTCTCACGTGTACATATATGTCGTATTTGCCTATGCAGTATTCACTCGAAAACCCGCATAGTATATAGTCGTTCGGTCTAAGCTGGGCATATCCGTTTGCGATCCTTTCTCTTGGAATTTTTTGCGTCTGCAAAACGCGTGACGTTTCGTATCATTCTTCTTCGTCGTCGTTTTGACGGTTTTAGGTTTGTTTTAATGCATCGCGAATTTCATACGCCCACGAAGGAATGGTGGTATATGCTACGCCGCGGAGGAGGATGAAATTTATAAGGGGGAAGTGACTAATGTCGGGAGAAGTGCATGCCCTACCTGTATGTGTGTGTATATATATATATATATATATATATATATATATATATATGACGGCCTCGTGGGTTTTCTTTAATGGCCCTGCGTGCGGCTAGAGTGTTGCTGCACGCGGTGATGTATTTGTTTCAAAGTCTTTTTTCGGTTATATTCATTTTTTGTTTCCCCCGTAACAATTTGTTATTAAAATTTTTCCTACAACATTTGGGATAAATTCTAAAGCTTCTATATTTATACCTTTTAGCTTTGGTTACTCGTAACTTTTTTTTAATGCAAAAAATTTGATCCTTTATCGTTGGAATTCCTTTTTTCCCCGCCAATGCTATGTATATTGCAGTAGCACGATGCACAGCTGCACGTTACTTTACCCCGGCGCGGCAAGTACGTGCTTTCATAAAAAAAAGTCTGCAAAGAGTACGGAAAACGTTACAAAGCATTTTTATATCTACAAATATATATTTTTCTCAGCCTTAGCGTTTTTTCATCAAACGTCAACGTATCGCGCGCGTTCTCCTTCTAAAAAGAATATAACGCGCGTCATTGTTATAAAGAACACGAACAGAACGCGCGCAAAGAGCAAAGAGATATACACATCTAAGGCATCTGACAAGCTGCCTTCCAGTATATCTTCTACTTCAGTCTCTCTCCAGCCTAGTTACATCATTATCTCGAACGGAAAGCGTTTGAAAACGAAACCCGAGCGCGCGCACTACGACGACCTACGAGTCAATTGCACTTTTAGTCGGAGATGGAGGATTCTTATCGGACGACGAGGAACAGAGAGGGAGAGAGAGAGAGTAGCAGAATAAATGCGTGGGCGCGACTGTGTTGGCTAGAACGCGGGTGCAATGAACGAGAGAAAGGCTGGGGAAGAGAGAGAGGGAGGGAGAGAGATCGCGTCTCGCGAGATACTATATACGACGGAATTACGACGGGGAGTGTTTGGCCGGAGGTTTGCGATCGAGTAAAACATTTCCAGGAAGAGAGAGGGAGAGAGAGAGAGAGGCAGTGTTTATCGACGACGAGGAGCGTTTGTGTAGCTATCGATTGCGTGCGTCGCGAAGTTCATTTCATCCTGTAGCTGGTTGTTTAAGAATTTCAAGAGTGTTATCCGTGGTGTGTGTGTGGGCGCAAATGCTATGTTTAAACATGAAGACCGAGTACTATAGACCTGGTGTTTGTAAATTTTCGTTTCAATAAGTTCAAACCTTGAACTAAAGTTATAATCGAAGTTGGCTCTCACTTTTTATGATTCGTATATAGAGAATAATAACAAAGGTTTTTATTTATTAACATCCAGTAAATGTAATTTATAATTCTTTCTTATATCACAATGTTACAATTTACATCTACTTTTAAGAATTATTATTCACCATAAGAACTTAATTGTCACGGTCGCTGTAATCAATTACACGCGTACACATTATTAACTACTCCATGGGTCAAGACTATACTATACAATTAATTGAAAAATTTTGACTTGTTTGAAAGCCTCTGGGCACATCAAGAGCTTTGCAAATCGCCACTTGGACTTTAATTTATAATAAACAAGCCATCAATTATCATTAATAATGCGGTGCAGAGCAGATAAAAAATGAGCGCGCCGGTCGCGTGATTTATAATTTTCACGTGCGCATGCTGCGTAAGCGCGAATATTTTCCCGAGAGGCGCGCGTGCGCGTGTGTTTATCGAAAAATAAACGAGGAAGACGCGAGATAACGTGGGAAGAGGAGGTAAAAATACGAGACGTGGGAAGAAGGGGAAGGTTTTTGAGTTACCGCACGGCTATTAAATATTGGCTAGAAACGAAATTTCTTGGTGGTAATAGAGATATAAGTTTATAAAGGTCTTTTGCTTGATGTTGTTGATATTTTTATCTACTATATTTCTTTATAAAGATAAAAATTTACGATACAACTGGTATTAGTTTCGCTTGAAACAACCAACGATTACACTAAGAACCTCAATGAAGAAAAAGAGCATTTCGTTATCTTGTCAGCCTGAAAACACGTCTCCAGTCTCGTATGAGCTACCGCGTCGCCCTGACAAAGCGTTTCTCTCCTATATATATATATATATATATATATATATATATATAACCACCTTGCAGCCTTGGCTCACGTCTTTCTCTCTGAAGTGCAAATCGCGCGGCCGTCGTCTCTGTTGATTTTCCGGCCTCGCAAAATAGCCGCGGAATAAATCGAGCAGGGTAGCCCAGGTCAAAGGAGAAAAATTTCCATGGACTCTCTCTCTCTCTCTCTCGTTCTCTTCGTCTCTTTCGTCTCAGCCTCGTTCGCGCGCCTGAACGGCAAAAGCAGCTTAGCCAACGAAACTTAATTGCAGCCGGGGTGAAAGCTTGTTCTTCCGCACGGTGCGAACTTTTCTTCGAGCTTTCGAGGAAATGCGAGCGAACGAGCGGCACCCGCATTAGCATATTCAAGTGCTGATTAATTTGAAGAGTGAAGGACGAATTCTATTAAGGATTTAACTGTTACTCTCGCGAGGTTGCTAGCGCTCGCGCGTAACAGAGAGTAAGAGAGAGAGAGAGAGAGAGAGAGAGAGAGAGAGAGAGAGAGAAAGAGACAAACGTGGCCGGTATCCTGTTTTTAGTTGTATCGAGTTAAGCGGATTTAGCGCTGAAAATGGGTCTCAGTGTAAGGGAAAAAGTTTGAAGCATTAGATTAGCTTTGTGCAATTTTGTCCAAGTTGTCTTGCTTAGCTTTAATAAAGTGAAGAGGTGGACGAAAGAGCGACTGCTGCAATAGCCCTTCATCTCCCTCGTTGGATTTTGACGCAGTAATACGATGGTTTAATTTACTACTTATTTTATTAATCTAATAAAATTATTTTTACAAAATCCAAGAAACCTAATTTCCAAGGGTAGAATTACAAATAGTTTTGAGAGAAAGCATTTGTTTCGTTTAATCGACGAGAGTATAACGTGCAAGTTTGCGTATACGTAGCGCGTAGCGGTTTTAAAATAAATGATCACTCGACGACAAACATAACGTTCTCCATCGCTTTCCATCTCGTATACCGTATGATGGCATTTTTTTTGTTTTCACAACGACGCGGCTAAAGGTAAATAAAAAATGCCAGCGCCCGGTGTATAACAATGCACCGCCTGCTATCTAGAGTTTGATGGCTATGTGTGGCATGCAATTTTAGGTCAAGTTTGTTCCAAGTGAAAACCGAGTGTTTCTCAGCGATTGTTGTCGTCGCACTTTAATAGTAAACAATTGTCGTGAATTTTAACCGCCGTAAAAGTGATGAAAAATGAAAAGTTCCGGTATTTTTAGGAAGCGAACAAATTTAAGTTATTGAATAACTGGATTCTCGGTACGAAAGCTGACGTATATATCACCATTAAAATAAACAAATTTTTGATCTCATGAGAAATGAAAAAAAAGAAAAAATTAAACACTCAGGTAGTGAATCAATGACTCTCATCCCCTTTCTTTTCAATTATCGTTGAAAAGTGAGCTCGCACTGTTTGCCTCTAACTCGACTGCAATGCACGGGTGAAACTTCGGCCGAAAAAAGCGCGTGCGAAAAAGCGCGCAGAATTTACTGTTCAAACAAAAAAAATTTTCAGCCCACTACTATATAGACACGCGCCACTCCATTTTCATCTAGAGTAAGCGAGCGGTGCATTCGCGTTCTCTCCCTTTCTCTCTCTCTAAAAGGGTTGGTGGAAAAAAATGAAATCCTACTCGCAATCGCGAGGGTCAACAGCAGAGCATACCAGCCGAAAACGAGGCGAAAATATGCAGCTAATTTTCACGAGATAAGGGATATTATACGCGACGCAGTAAGTAGTAGACGATGTGTTTGGTCGGACAAACTCGAGAATGAGGGGGGAAAACCAGTGGTTTTGGTTTCTTCAAATAGCGAGTTCCTAATGATGCGAGACTTTTGTGCATGCAAATATAACGAGAGAAAGCGTCGACACGGACATTTTGCGGACACTGTTTTCAAGCGATATTCAGCGAAATTGAGGCAAAGAAGTTCGTGTTTGTTTTCTGCGGAACTGTGGCTCGAAAAACGTTTATAAAAATACATATATGGCAACATATAGTTCGGAAAAATAAATAAAGCGTAGATTGACAAAGCAAAAACGGTTTGGAAAAATATGCAGTTAGCTTGTGATTTCACCATTATACTTCTGAGAAATTTTGTTAAAACTTTATTCTGAACGCAATGATATATCTAATCATTATTTTTAAATTAGGGATGTTACCAGTTCCTTGGAAATTTTCCTCTCATATATTTCTCAGCTCATAAAAGCGTCTAATGGACTTTCACTTCAGCAAGAATACATCAAAGACATATTTCATTATTCAAAAATGTCATTCTCCGAGATGAATCTGTAAAAGCATCATTTCACCCCCCGTTCTTAGAAAAAAATGAAAATTATTATTGACAAGCCGGGTCGTAAAATCGTAAACCGCCGAATAATTTACGAGATTAAAAATTCAAATCGATATCATCAGTGTTGGAGCCATTATACCTTATCCCTCCTCCAATTTTACGAGAGCGACGGCAAAAGAAAATTCCCGCGTAGGATGAATAATCTCGCGCGTTCGTTCGTCGTGGATTAATTCCATAATGCTTCCTCCTTCTCCTCCTCCTCATCCTCCTCCTCCTCCTCGTTCCCGATAAAAACCGCGGCGCACGTAGAGCCGACTTTTACACGAACGTGAGAGCAATGTACACAAGGGAGGAGGAATAGCGCGAGTGTTATCTTTATATACGCGTTATTTTCGAGCCTCTCGATGCGCGGCTGTTAGTTATGACGAGGCGAGATGAGCGGGTGGGAGAGAGGGAAAACAAAAACGCAATGTCCCGGACGTATATAGGGAGGATGTGGAGTAAATTGAATGTGGGGAGGCTGAGGCGGCGCCGATGGAAATAGCAGGGAGGATTGTTTATGGGTACCGTACCGCGCGAGTTTATCAAGGGAAGGGGGAGAATGATTATCAACGCTTTTCTGTGTGCTTGGCTGGGGTTTAAATAGTTGAGGCGCGGTTTATTTTTTAATGAAGTTTACCCATGTGTTTGTTGAGTGGAAAAAGATTGTCGAAGAAAATTTGTGTACAAACCCAGTTGTTTTCAAACTTGATTAAATGATGCTCTTACAACATGGAAATTAATTTCCTCACTGTATAGAACTTGGCTTTTAGCTTTGTTGTTGTAAATAATCAAAAAACTTACCCTACCACCATTATTCAAAGTTTTGTCGGTCGCAGAAAGACATTGTATACTGGTACTTACCTAAAACAAAGAAAAATACATTTTATTAGATTATTTGAAACAATAGCAAATGAAAGTTTAAATCAATAACATGTAGGAGTAATCTATTTAGAATAAACTATATATTCTATAGCTGTCAGTAATAGAAATTTCTATTATATTAATGAACAAAGTTAAATTTTATGTTATAGTCGTTTTCAATCAATAAGAAACGTTCAGTTAGTATTATTTATATAAAATATAACATACGTGGAATCCTTATGTATTTCACGGAATCTATTCAACGGTTCATGTCACTAAATTATTACTCATACAAGGTAAATACACGATATTGAACATTGCTAAATTTCTATATGTTACGCAGAAGAAAAACACATTGTTCTCATCCCAAAATAAACAATCTACATCATCCCTCTATCAATCCAATCTATTCTATTCGAAGAATCGACCGCCCCCACGCGTTCGAAAACAACCGTCCGACAACGCAATAAAGCATGAGCTAGGCAACATGACAGATTCGATACATCGAACCCTCCCCCGTTGAAAGACAAGCGCTCCTTCCCAAGTAGCGTAGTAGTCTACTCCCCTTTCGTCGTCATCTACGTTGTCGACAGGGGGTTGGGAGTAGCCGTTGTTTTTACGGCGTAGCTCGGCTTCCTCTTTATCACCAATATTTTCCGCTGGCCGGTAATTGACGCAGCAATCGTTCCGCTGGTCGCCTCCATTTCTCGGAAGTGGATCGTAGAATCGGAAGCGACCCGCAGGTAAGATGCTACGTTTCAGTAGTAAGGGGGTGTTGACGTTATTGTTGTCGTTGTTGTTTTTGTGTAAATTTCAAATTCAACCACGCGTATTTAATCATAATTTTGTGCGCTCTTTATATCGCGGACTACGAACTAATGTTGAAATATAACTTTATGATCTCTCACGGGCGAGAGTTAAATTTCGCACATATCTTTGCGTAGGCAAAAGAATTTTGCGGAAGACTGCGAGGGAAAGTTGCGGGATGAGGGCGTTTCGCAATGTTTCAATTAAAATTTAATTACTTTGTGATTCTTGTGCGTGTACACGCGCGCTTGCTCGCTCGCGTCGAGATTAGATAGACTGAGCTTCATGAAATTTTAATTAACGAGAGTCGACATTCCACTGCACTTCGGGATATATACTCGTGCTTGCGTGCAGTGGTGGTTGTGATGGCGCAGCAGCTTGGATTAAAAGCAGAATGTAGAATTTAAAATATGTGTGGTAATTCTTTCGTCGTGCTGAAGACTTTGGGTTATGGACGCAATATTTCAAGTTTTGAAGTTATTTTGCGCGCGTCGAGGGTAAGGGAGAGAGATAGAGTGAAGGGACGTGCACGTGTTTACTGAAAATTAACTCTAATGAAAGTAAACAGATTTTCAAGGGTCAGTGAACGTGTTTGTTTTATAAACATCTTTAGGGTTTCATAGCTTTGAATGAATTTGTTGAAGTTCGTAAATTGAGATCATCGAAGTGAGGGGTTTGATTGTAACATTGTTATTTTGTAAAACATAAATAACAGATTCGTTTTATTATTTAAAAAAGATAAAAGTACTTATGGAGTACATTATAATTGTTAAAAAATGTACGCACAAACTTTACCGTTTTCTAAAACAATGAAAATTAAAATTTTATCGATATTATTGAGCAAACCCTACAATTGAACCCGGCCCCCTTATACGACAAGTTAGTAATCTCGAAAGATAATAGCTTCTATTCATGGCCATTATCGAATACTAACAAACGCTCACCCTTTAAGCTCAGCCGGAGAACGTGCGCGCTCGCACGCGTCGACCACAATAGCCGTCACTCTCAATCGCCTTCACCTCCCTCACAAAGAAACTTTCCCGGCTGCAGCACAGCCTCACCCTTCGACTAAAAATCTCCTTCCCTATTCCACAGCCTGACTTTGGACTTCTCCTCTCTCTCTCTCTCTCTCTCTCTCTCACTCTCTTGTCGAATTTCCGCAATTAACCTCGGGACAGCGATCGCCTGCCGCTAAAGGACGAGGGTTCGTTCCCCGTCTGGCTGGCGTGCGCGACGCTCACCCTCGTCAAGTCCGCGCCAACGCGGCCGATGCACCCGCGCGAGAGTGAGCGTATGTATCGCTTCCACGCTATTTCAGCCGGGGAATCGAATAATGCTGTATAGTAGGGGGGTGCTTTAATAGCCAACGAGATGGATTCTTCTTCGATGGTTTTTTTCTTCTTTTTTTATGGGGGGTTTTCAATTTTAGATTTTTAAGGGATGATTATTACTGACGGTGGTTTTTGAACCACGACGCGGAGTTTGCGGGTGTGTATGTTTGATTTGAAAGGACGCAGCACGAGGGGAAGATATTTAATTAACGCATTTTTCCTAAGCGATTCGGAGTGACAGTTGATGCTACACTGTGTGAATGATAAATTGTGTGAAAGGTTGATAAAAGGAATTATGTTTGAATAAAATTGAAACGAATAGCGCTGCTGTGTAATAATAAGAAAAAAATTTATGTTATTTTATTTTTTTATGTTTGCTATGATGACAAACCTTTAAAGTAAAATTTATAAATTGACAAACTAATTTAAAATTATTCCTTGTATTCATAAAAGGCTAATAAACTACGGTAGGTTTTTTTTTCTTCTTAAAATTGAGTTACATATTGTAGACTCTTTCACTAAGGAATTCTTTCTAAAATAGTCAAACGAAAGGTTCCTGGAAGTATTTTTCATGAAAAATTATTAGCGAACGGTAATGTTTCTCGTTACTCCCAACAGCGTGCTTTACGAAAAACACCGGTGCAAATTTCTCGGAAAGTTCATGTGCTGTTCCGCGTAAATATTTTAAAACGTTATTTTGCTTTAGCAAGTAAAAGAGTATGAAGGAATTTTAGAGAACGTATTAAAATTAAAATGAAAACAAAGCTAATCATGGAATACTAAAATAATACCGGAATAAATAACAATGCATTTATGCGTTTTAATTATATTAACCAAAATAATTATGCTCTATTGTCAAAGTTTGTATAACAGGGAAAAAACTATTTTCCAGACAATTACTTCATGGCATCCCCTATGTTTTTTAACTATCATCACAACATCAAAATCAAACTGGCAAAATCAAAAATCAAACTGGCATCACAACATCAAAATAGCTAATAGCGTAGAAATATATTCATTTTCTTTTTTTAAACTATCTTGACTAAAATTACAATGTCACATACTTCTGATAGTAAAAAAGCTTAACTATACTCTCTATCCCTTCTGTAGTGACTTAGACACTGTTAAAAGCACCATTGCATTTCCTCTGTCGCTCACTCACTCGCTCTCTCAATTCCCTGTTTCGAAGGGCCAGCGAGCGGGCAAACGTTTGCCTTGCCAGTCGTAGGTAAATAGACTTGCCAATAGGCGCAGCGACGGGATTCGGATGGTCCGAGTCGCGCAAATACAGCTGCTTTTATAATTGATAAGTGGAGGGTGGGGGGTAGTAACGTTGACGGAGCTTTCGTCGCTTCGCCACCGGTGGACTACTATTTTTGTCGCTCTAATGATGTAGGAAAATGTTGATTTTGTGGACTCTGGTGGATGTTTAAGGATGATTAAGAAGTCATCAAACTGTCATATTTTGCAAGCCGACGAGATGTTTATTTTCGCTTGGTTCGTGTTATGTATACAAAAATAATATATATGTTACAAGTTGATATAATTAATTCTTCAGATTAATAAATTATCTATTAACATTACACTTACCCTGGTAGAAACGTTAACGATGCGTTGGCTAATTATTGGTTAATTTTGGAGATAAAAACGTCACACTATCA
>JAYJLV010113828.1:0-11074 GCA_036873485.1 Torymus texanus | reverse complement strand
TAGGCCTCAGAACACTTTTATATAGGGAAAATCGATTTTTCATTTTTCAAAAATCCCGGCGGTCTAAAGGTTAAATGACATTATCCAGTGTTTCCCCATGAATACACATATGCACGCAATGAGTGAGCTTACTAGGTGTTTGTGGATCCGAAACCCCATATCAGAATCCTTTTCGGGTGGGAGAGCCTCGTCGCAACCTCCACCGACGACAGGTGCCGCAGCGGCACTTCCGAGCCTCCACCAGCGGTACCGGACAGCGACGACGATGTGTCTACGCCCGTCGTCCGCAGGCGCCGGCTCAGGCTGAGGCTCCTTACACCCCCATCAGAGTTTTCCACGCAGGCTCCTCAGCGAATCCACTGAGCGACCACCCCTAGCCCTCTGGGGGCTACTCCGCAGTCAACCAGCGGAGGGGTGGGGGGAGTCCCGACCGCTCACCGACGTACGCGGAGGTGGCAAGTCGTAGCCTTGGCACACCTCCTGCACCAGTGCCACCAACAGCGGCAACAACACCAGATCCACCAACAACGGCAGCACCACCCTATGTACATCCCTCCACGGAGGGACCCCGCAGTCATCCTACTCCCAACGTCAGCCCACACGGCGACAGCGGTGGACCGGGCGAGGGCAGCCGTCTAGACGGGCAGTCGCCCGAGGAGACTGTCCCTAACACCACCCGCCCGGGGGTCTCGGGCAACCATCCAGACGGGCATCGCCCCGAGTTGCCCAAAATACCACCAGAAGCTCAAGGACCACGAGAGCCCATCGCATAGGCGACATTGCACGTTTCGAATATTTGGATTATCCCGCCGCTTGTGGCGCATGTGCCCCGCAACAGCAGGATGTAGAAGTTACTAGATAATTTAGTGGTCACTAGCTGAATTCACTAGCTGAAAAGAGCAATGAAGGATAATAAAGAAAAAAGAAAAAATGAGAAGGCCAATATTAAAACACGTAATATCTTTTGATATAACGTGTTGAAAAACATGAAAATTTGATTTATAGGAAGCTAGGGAAAATACGAAATATATATAAAAAGTATTTTGCATATAAAATAATAAAAAAATGATGGAAAGGGTTAAAACGAGAATTCACAGGTTAGGAAGTCCTGTTCTCGTGTATACGTAGCACGGTACGTCCTCAGGCTTGTTACTCTAACTTGCCTTCGGTGCGCGACCGATTTACGTTGATTCGTTGTAAACTTTGGTAACATCTAAAAAAAATTTAATATTGTAACGCCGCGTATTTTAAAATCTATCGTGATACTAATATGGAATTGCTTTGCAGAAACGTTAACGATCGAAATAACAGAAATTTAGCTTATTAATATAATTGAGGTGGGCGGGACGTGGAAATCAATATTTTCATAGTAATTTTGGTAGCTATAACAGTGGTTAAGAATCATGACTATACTTTTCGAGCTTACTTCCGTGTCTGCGCAGCCTTGAGCGTTAATGACATCTTAGTATCGACCAATCAGTCAGCTGTAACCAATCGGAATGAAGCTTTTTTAATATACAGGATATGATAATGTAGCCACGAAGATTTAGTCTCTTTAAATGTTCTACAAAGAAGAAAGCTACTGTGTTTCCTTAGGAGAATCTCGTATAAACAAAATAATGTGTAATACAAAGTAGGATAATAATATTAAGATTGTTGAAGACACTGTCAAACAAAAATGTGTGAGTTTAGTGTTAGTTGCTTAAAAACTAATGAAGTGTTTCGTTAAAATAATTTATGAAATTGATAATAATTCTGTTGATTAATTATTTTGTGATTGCTAACATCCTTTATTAGTAGATTCGCCAAGGTTTTCCAAGGATACTTTAAATTCTCACTCACGATATTGTTCAGCAATAATACCGGAAAACTTGTCAATATTCCTTTCAGGACAGCAGGTTGATTTTAGTTCCAGACCTAAAAGTAAAAAGTATTTGAATATGTTTTTATGTTTAAAAAAAATTATAATTTCAATTTGTATTAATTCGCTTCACTAAACTGTTTAAAGAAAAGATTCAGCAACCATCGCGATTAAAAGTCAAGAAAGGAAAATGTAAAACTTCAATGAATGGTAATATCAACAATGTACAATTGATTTGTTTTATCAATCTGAAAATTTCTAAAATCTATAAATTTGATAATTTCTATAAAGAGGGGCGATTGAAAGCTTCTAAGAAAAAATCCAAATGCTCAAAGAATAAAACTGACGAAAATGCAAAACAAGGTAAAGTATTATGTATGTAATTTTATAGTATTGGTAAGATAATATAAAAAGTTAATTTTAATTAATATAATTAATTTTTGTTAAGAACCGCAACGACCACCGGAAATGCAAATCATAATAAACAAATCCAAGAATTCAAAGACAGGTATAAAATTATATAAGTTCAATTTTAACTAAATTATTTATTGCGAAACGTGAAAGTAAAGTAAAAGATAATAATTTTCTACAATAACATTTATTTGTAACTATAATTAGCTAGAATTTTGTTGTAGAAGAGCAATTGCAACTACGTAAAAGGAATAATACTAACAGGAAGAGAAAATGCAAAGCTAATACAAATCAAGGTATTTAAGAAGCTTAGATTTAAGATTAAAGTTATTTTTTAGAGTAAAATTCTAGGTTCGAATGAAATAATAAATACAAATACATAATATACATATTTTATTGATTAATTATGTCAATATTGAAATTTGGATAGAAATGAAAATTCTATCGCCATTGCCACTCTCAGAAAATCAACAAAATTCAAACGAACAAGGTAAAGAAGTCTATCTTGTCTATTATTATAATTCACTTTTTAAGAATCAAAATAATATTTTTTTATTTGTTTATTAGATACTTCTCATATCGTCTACGTAGTATTAAAAATATAGCGTATATGTACATATCTCTATCGTTTCTCAAAAACGGTTATATTTACTAAGATTATATATATATATATATGTACATAGATATATTTTTATGTAACATATTACAATCGGTGGTAATAGTGATAATTGAACTATTGCAGAAATTTACAACAACGCACACAAATTACTGTCAATGGAATTAACACGGTGTTTCTGGAATTCTTTGAATTCGCGATCAAGATATTGCTCAGCGATTCAATCGGAATGTTCATCCATGTTTCTTTTTGGACGTCGAATTGATTTTGGTACCAGGCCTACTAGAAAAATTTGAAGTACATATAATACTTATTTAATTCCTTTCATCAGTTGACTGATACTATCAAAGGTGCACGTAAAAGTTTCTGGTGACATAGTGACACCTGCATATTTCATTAGCTGTTGCTTTATACTAAAAATAATTTACAATTCGTTATAAATTATACTCTAAAGATTATTTTATTTTAGGTAGCCGTAGTTCTGAAGCGCGTAGTAAATAAAATAATAAAATTACGAGAACTTGATGAAGTTTAAAAATTGTGATGTATTTTAAAGTAAACTTTTACTGATTACATTGTTTAGTCACGATCTTTTATAAATACTAATAATTGTTTATGTTTTCATCATATTTGTATAAAAGTATATATTAAAAATGTTATCTACGGCGCTTACATCAATTAAAATACAATTAATTATAATTCGGGATGTACCGTTAAAAAAAGAAAATTGTAATAACAAATAAATAACGATGATCGAAATCAGTCACATCGAGGAAAAATTAATCACCCTTTAACAAAAGAGTGATAATTTTTTTATTACAAACATATATATATAAATTCCTATTATAACTAACAAAATGCTGCTATAACACGTTCCTGAATAACACAGACACACACTCGTCATTTACAAAAAACAGAAAAGTAAAAAACGAACTGTACAATTAACGAAGTAATCAACCAAATAGAATCTTCGTTATCAGTCGGTCTTCCGTTTCGGATCCTCGCCGGCGGCTCGAGCAAAAAGTAGGAAGAGCTGCTCGAGGGTCGACGATAGTACCGAATAGTCCTCGATGCAGTCGTATTTGCTCTTCAACACGTTCATCACGTTGTACATCTTACGCCAGGTCGTGTCGGTCGGCGTCACGTGGTACATGAGGTAACCCTGCAACACGCGTGTAATTTCAAGATAAATCGGGTGCGTGCAGCGAACGAAACGCTCGAGGCCAACGATCAGGATTCTATCTATATCTATATATACATAGAGGCGAGATGAAGGATGGGTTCGAGAGAGATTTATGGCTGTATTTGCTTCCTGAACGCGAAGATTGTTAGAAACTGATTCGCGAAGGTGGATTGGCGAATAACTGGGATGTTGCATATATGCGCTTAAAAATTTCGAGTTAGCTTGAATTATTGAGGTTTAGCGATTGTATACAGAAAATTACGACATTAATCATATGAAACCGCGCGTTATCGAGTAATCACTTTGTTAAAATTGACGTTGCACACGATAAATCTAATTTTTGGAGTTTATAAGATAATTATTTATCTTAAATCTGAAATGAATTTGCACGTATGTTATAATTTAGCAATGCGATTCAATTGCAGATGCGAGCAATCAAAATGTACTTAATTAAACATTCATGTATACTGTTTAGAGAATCGCTATATTATTTTAAACGATATTTCTATCATAACAAATCTGACCTTTATATTCTCTCTATAAATTAAGGTGATGCGTGGTCTAACCGTTATCGACGATTGCAGGGACCCATTTTTCTCATTCAATTTTCACTTTTCATAAAAAATCTTTTGGATTCTTTGTAGTCCTTTACTAAATCTACAACAACGCGTCAAAGAGTTCTTTTTTCTGAAAATTTAACATTGAAAAAGAAAAACCGGTCCCTGACATTGGCGGTATTGATATTTTAAGAACAACAAGAAAATTGACAACAAAATAACAAATATTGTATTAACTGTATATTCTCAAAACGACTTATAATAATAAACTTTATCAAACGTACCAAATTCTGGTCGACGAGTTGGCAGTTCAATGACGCAAGCATATCTCTATTAATGTCGTCAATCTGAGCCAACGCCTTCTCCGGGTGCAGCTTTATCGGGATATCGTAGCCGGCGCCGAAGCGCTGCTTCAGTTCCTGCGACGGACCGATACAAACTAGGCGGCCGCCCACCATGATTGCCAATCGGTTGCAGAGCGCTTCGCATTCTTCCATGCTGAAATGTACATCATTGGATTGATTAATTATATTATATTTTATTATTATTATTATTATTGTTAATTTTTGTGAAATCGGTCTCTAGAATTTCTCTAATTTGTCTTTTATTCGGAAGATAAATCATATATAGAACATGCATATCATAAGAGACTGCCACGACTTTATTAATTTCATTAGTTTGTTGTAATCTGATAGGGTTGATCAATAGTTAAATGCTATTGTACAGTATTAATTTATTTCCAGAGTACGTCAAGATATAGTGAATCAATGTGAGCCATTCAATATATTGATTTGATATTTATAAATTGTGTTGTTATTCAAATACCATTAGATAATAATTTTTTTTTGTTAATTTTGAAGCGGTTGTTTTATCAAATCAAACCGATTATTACTATTGAATAACTCAAAAACGATTTAATTGTAACTCATGCTTTTACCATTACCAACATCATCCTCAGTTATATCGAAAATACTCACCTGTGCGACGTCAACACTACTGCTTGGCCAGTCACCTGACACGACTGTATCACATTCCAGAGAGACCTTCTAGCTCCGGGATCGACTCCCGTCGTCGGTTCATCCATGAGTACAAGATTCGGAACGCCAATGAGAGCGATAGCTATGTTCAGACGCCTCTTGTTACCACCACTGTACGTACGACTGGGTTGAACCGCGCATGCGTTTAGATCTGTAATTTTTTCAATTTTCAGTTATCCAAACAACAGATCGCACTAAATTCTCAATTTTATCTAGATACTTACTAAGCCTGTCGATCCACTCCTTGACTTCCTTCTCAACCTGATCCTCGGGTATGCCACGAAGACGCGCGAAAAGTCGTAGATGATCGTAGGCGTTCAGGGATTTGATAATGGCATCGTTTTGCGGGCAGTATCCCATTTGCGAAAGATACTGCAATATCGTTATAGTACCAAATATTAATATCTAGCCATAATCATTTAATTAAAGGTCTAAAAAGTCTGATAAAGCAACTCACAAATCTCCTATTATGGCTAAGATCCTTATCACCTATGTACATGATACCACTGTTGGCTACCTCGCCACCTGTCATCATTCTGAAGGTTGTACTTTTACCGGCACCGTTGACACCTAACAGTCCGAAACACTCTCTCTGGGTAACGCTGAAGCTAACCTCCTTGACAGCCAGTAACTTCTTGTATTGTTTGCGTAGCTCGTACACGAGGAAGACCTGATCGTTTGCTCGATTAGAATTACCTTGAGTCTTGCCACGGAAACGCATGTAATTGTTTTCTGCTTTACCGTTGGTCACAATTACAGTACTAACTTCCTCTGAAATGGTATCAATTTTGATTTCCTATGAGATTGTAAAGGATTATATGCTTTTATAAGTTGAATTAGAATGTTTACACTTACCTCCACTTAATTCTGCTATTTTTTGAGCGACAAAGGACTTTTCCTGTTGTACTTGCTCATCGACGAAGTGTTCGGGCACCTCTTGGCTCTTCAATTTGTTCATCAATTTTTGAATTAACTGATACTCCAGTAGGAAGAGTATTCCGAAATATATGAGTGGGGTTATGGCCGAGTAAATGAGACTTTCTTCTAAATTTAGATCATCCTCGAAATTGTTAAAGTATTTCAAAGATTTTTCGCATTTCCCATTGTAGCATCCCAACTCTAAAAAACATTAAAATTAATCTTTACAATTAAAAAAAATTTAAGTATCTTATAATTATAGATATGTTGACAACATTTAACTGACATTTTAAATGGTATCCATATTAAAAACAGAAAAACTTTATAATTTTAAAATTAACATAAACAGGTAATTATAAATCTTTTTGAAAAACTTACTGCAACAGTAGTCCCTTTGATCTATGCACCTTGTATCGTAGAACTCATTGGGCATTTTTTTACATCGAGCATTTTTCTGTGCTGTCAGATAAAACGAGTACTGGCCATGGAAGAAGCTTATGTAAGGAGTCATAAGAAAAAGCGTCTTTTGAATGCTGCGGGTCGTTCTAACGGCAGGGTAGCGCAGACCTAACAGTTCACTAAATGCGTACATGACAATTTCTATTGAGACTAGAAAAAACTATCAGTCAGTTATACTTAAAAAATGAATAAAAGTAAAATCTGGCATAAGTTGAGTGCTTACCCAGTCCTATAGGTACGTAGGATAGTAGTCGCACGACTGCACTTGAACCCATTTTTATGAAACTAAAGCTGTAAACAAGTGGCAGACCATTTAATGCAAACATGATGAACAATAGCAAGAGGATTACTGAAAAATAAAAAAACAAAATTTTTACCGTTATTATGTTTGCTTTTACATGAAAGTGAGTCACAAACACTAACAGAGATATTTCACAATTTTTTTAATTGTATACTTACGAGCTTCCATTCCACTGAATAATTTGAAATCGAGGATGCTATCCGCGACAAAAAGCCCGGCAATGATAATTCCCGTTACGATCAAATATACTACGAAGTCAAAGAGAAGCATGGTGCCCCAATAAGTGACGCATGATATACCAGTCATTTCCTGCAGCTGCTTCACGCCCGTCGCTGACTCACGCAGGGGATGAAGTACAAATAACGCAAAGACAGCGTAGAAAATAAAGACGAAAGTGACTGCTGTGCTAAAGGCATTTACAAGAGTAGAGTCAGAATAAGACAGATTATTGATGGAGGGTAAACTCTGAATGGACATGCTGATTGCGTGATCCTTGTCCACGAGTGTCTTGACAATAGTGTTTGAGACAAGATTGAAGGATATGGGCAAGCTAAAGGTCGCTTTATCCCCGAACAGTGCGGTGGCTTCGATGGCTTGTTTGGTTCCACTGAATTTTGCTGCAGCGATCAAGTGAGTGTCGTAGTTTGATAGATCCTTCTCGGCGAATTCGATTAGTCCTGCAGAATGATGAAGAAATTAGGAGAGTGTTCGAGGATATGTATGGAGAAGAAAATGCTTTTAAAATAATCACCTTCGATAATGTCGGATCCCTGAACAGTGTGTGCTTTACCCTTGAAACTTTCTGTAATGGATTTGTATTTCTGTCCGAAAGAGTCATCGCTGGCCGTGTACAAGGTTTCCGGATTGGGATATACATCGAGTGCAGTGGATTTCACGGGCATGGGTTTGTTTCTAAAGTCTGACTGTTTCAAAACCAACGAATTTACTGATAATCCTATCAATATCTGAAAAATATTTAGTATTTTTGTTAGTAAAGCGATTAATGAAATTGAGATGATGCTATATGTAATGGTAAAATTACTGACTAAAAATAACATTATGAATAACGTTGATAGATTTTTTAAAGTGTAAGTCATTTTCTTATAGAAAAGAGCTCGAAGAGTTTGGATTAAAAGTGCACCGTCCGTCAGTTTTTCTTGTACGGTAACAAAAGGTTTGCGCGACTTCGATGGATCGTCGTTTTCTTGTGTTACTCTGAAAAGAAGAAAATTTCGTTAAAACAAATGGAAGAATAACGCAATCTTAGGTAAAAGGAAATTTAATATATACCTTAAAAATACTTGTTCTAAACTTAAAAGAGAGACACTTAAACCCGATACGCCTAGTTCTTCTTTCTTTCTTTCGACTTTATCAAGAGCATCAGGCAAGTCGGATGAATTCGGGATACTTATAACTATTTTACTACCGTCTTGATTAATGATTTCCCCTTGACAATCGAGTTCATAACGAATTCTTTCAGGATCGTGTGATGGTTCGACTGACAAAGTTACTTCTACATTGCCTTTTCCTGAAATTCCATTATCTATATGAAAGTCTTCTGTCCATGACATAATAGAGGAATTAAAGTTTTCTTAAATTACCAAATAACTTTTTCAGGAACATTGCCGACCCATAACTTCTTAGTTGGCCTGTGTGCAAAATTGCAATTCTATCTCCGAGAATATCAGCTTCTTCCATGTCATGGGTACTTATTATAATAGTTTTTTGACCTCTCATTTTCTTTTAAAAAATTTAATATAAATGTACAAATTAATCTCAAGTTTATTTAACGTGAATAAAAATTATCTTTATTTTACCAGTAATATGTCCCAGATGACTCTTCTGCTCTCAGGATCCAAGCCGGAAGTTGGTTCGTCCAAAATCAATGTCTAAGGAACAAGAATCGCAAATTATATTTTCATAAATGATCGAAAGGATACTCTTCTTTTTGATTATGATAATACTTACACTCGGATCGCCTACAAGTGCCATACCGAGGCAAACTCTTCGCTTTTGTCCGCCAGACAAATCTTTGGGTAACGTGTGACGCTTTTCGTATAGCTTGAGCTTCTCAAGAAAATCCTTAACGTCTTGTTTAATCTCCGCTTTCGTTTTGTCGCTTTTGAGCTGAAATTTAAGGTTATTTAATTAAAAAGCTCAACGTCTTGATTAAAATTTAATTAAAGTTCGTACCCTGGCGAAAAACGTTAATTGTTCACTAACGGTGAGACTTGGGAAAAGCATGTTCTCTTGCGTACATAATCCCATGTCATTCATTATTTCACGAATATGGTATTTTGTATCTTTGGAATTGACTAGAACTCGACCATCAGTAGGACTCATCATCCCTAAAATAAATAATCACATTTAATTCGAGAACATTTTAAATTCACACAATATGAATACCTGTTAAAATTGACATCATAGTAGTTTTACCAGCTCCGTTGTGACCAAGCAACGAGGTGATTTGCCCTTTATAGAAGTCTATCGAGACTCCTCGCAATGCATGTACTTGCTAAAAAGGTGACATATCACAGTTGAATTTACCACATATTTAAGAACATATTAAATGAGAAAGATTATTCTTACCGTTTTGTTAATAAATCCAAGATTATACGACTTCTTCAAGTTTCTCATTTGTATTCCAGGTGTATAAAGCCCTTTCTGAACAGATTCGAAAGGTTTTCCACTGGTTTTGTCGTACTCTGCTTCCCCTACCTCATCGTCACTATCTGTTTTCTTTTCAGACTTTAGTAACACAGAAACGCATATTTATTAATATACATTAAATGCAAATTTTAATACTTTAAGTCATTCAGTACCTGCAGGAAAAACAGCATACTCTTTCTCACTCCGTACTTTCCAGGATTGATTGCATACACGTAAACGGCCATGGTAAAATGAAGAACTATTCCTATCATGAAAAATATCAGTATCATTCCTGTGCTACCGCCAAGTTTGTAATTAGTATTTCCAACAATGAACAAATTTTTCCAGTGGATACCCTCAGCTGTTGAATAATAAGTAACGTTGTCATTAATAAAAGTACTTTACACAGAAAAGCATAAATTAAAAGACACCCATATACTCTTGTAAGACTTACAAATTGTTTCATAGTAATTAAGTTCATCTAAAGCTCGATATAACAGCAAATTTGGAAAGAGAATACCTAAATACGGTAGGATCGGGTAGTCATCTTCTTTGAAACCATGTGTTTGCAAAACCAATGCGCCGACGTTCAATACCAAGAGAGCAAACATAACGAGCAAAGCTAAAATGAAGAAATAAATTGCATATGACTATATAGATTTCTTGAATGTTCAATTTATTAAGATTTAATTCTACTCACAGCGGGTAAAATACGCGGATACATGAACACCGAAGGTCAATAAATGGGCCACGAAAAACGTGAATACGAGCCACGTTATGACTGGATTCCCGTAATGCACGAAAGCCAGAGCATCGCGCGTAGTAATGAGTAACATTACCATTATGGGCAGTACGCATGATAGGCTGAGAAAAATTAGCCCCCCTACGAGCCAACTCAATAAATTTAGGGCATTCGAGACGCCATTCATGGACATCAAGACCTAAAATGTGCGCGATCAAGTAAAATGGGAATTAGACACTTTGCGCTTTATAACGAAAAGTTTATTAATAATATTGAGGTGAAAATATAATAATCCAATAGGTGCATGAATAAATATCGCATATCTTAAGAAGATGTTGGA
>JAYJLV010113817.1:0-11074 GCA_036873485.1 Torymus texanus | reverse complement strand
CATCTAAATTTATTAGGATATGATGATGTGTCTTCTGGGACAGACCACTTTTTATTTTTTGTGTGCCTGTGTAATTAGTCCATTTTATTTAAAGTATGTTTTGTAACGGTACGAATTCATTTATAATTATAAAACTTATTAGTATAAACTCAATACTACATCAATAGTAGTACATTATATAAAATCGGAGTAAAGTCGTAGATTATTATTGTGGGTAGATTAATTGCCCGATCGAAGCGAGGAAATAATCGTCGATTTTACTCCCGTGTTTCATATACAGTACTTAATTTCCGATTCATTGTTGACTAATTATGGTATATATAAAAACAATACAAAACAAAATATTGATAAATAAAAATTAATTAATTTACCTAAAGTAATCCCCGTTTAAAAGTAAAAACCACTATTTTAATCAGAATGACTATAGTTTTTTTATGAAATGATAAAAAGAAAATATATAAATAGTACAAGACTAGCAATAAAACAATAAAATTACCGAAATAGCTATTAGGGACGTTAACAGAATGACTAATGACCTGAAAGCTTTATCATTTAGTAGATCAACTACCAAGAAAAATCTAAAAAGGTTTATAGCAAAATATTTATACCAAATGAAATATTATTTAACTATATTATATCTTTTAGTTTACATCAAATCTTTATGGGAGGTTTTCTAATATTCAAGAATGTACATTACCTATCCTATTATCTTAATATGTATAAGCATATTTGTTTTATTTATATTATACCAAACAAAGAAACAGACAATATTATTTGCCTCTATAAGATTAGTTAAGTATGTAAGTTTACTTTGTAAATTTCCAAAAATATAAATTTTTTTTCTGGCAAATAAATTCCAAAGAAATTCTTAATTATGTTGTACAATTTAATTTTGAAAACATAATGTAGTGTTAAATACATATGACCCCTATAAAGACGATGCTGACGTCAAAGTATAAATAAATAATAAATGAAATTGAAGATTAAAATGATATACTTTAATTACAATACAACATTTTTAAGTAGTATACTACACTAAATTGATTACATACCTTACGTCCTGGCTGAACACCTTCCCAATCCCGTTCAACAATAAATGCTGTAAAGGCTTTACCAGCTGGAGCCTTTGGATCAGGATTTGTTCTAGCTAATACAAAGTACCAGTTGGCAACTCCCCCATTCGTAATCCACATTTTAGTTCCATTAAGAATCCATTCATTGCCTTTTTTTACAGCTTTTGTTTTTACACCTGCAACATCTGATCCTGCACCTGGTTCAGTTACACAATATGCCTAAAATGATTGAAAAATATTCAAAGCATAAGTTTTGGTAAATTTCTAAAATAATAAAATTTAATATTCAATAATAAATATATTGTTAAAATTAATGGTAATACTAACTGCAACTAAAGGCTCCTCAATAAGTCTTCCAAGGTATTTCTTTTGTTGTTCTTTGTTTCCAGCCATTATAACAGGCGTTTGCTATAATAAACATGAAAGCAACTTAATTTTAACTATTTTCATTACAAATAACCACATGTCTTTAAAAACATACCCCAAGCCCAGAAGCTTCTAAAGCAGTTTTAATTCCTGTACAGCCATAAGCAATTTCTTCGCTGACAATACAACCATCAAAAATTCCAAATTCAAGTCCACCTATTCATTAATATTTTCCATAAATTTCTTTTAATGATTGATTATACTTAAAATCTATTATAAAAAAGAACATACCAACACTTTGTGGGATATGATGATTTAAAAGACCTACACTCCATGCTTTCTTAACAATGTCCCAAGGGTAATTTCCAGTTCTATCATATTCCGCAGCTACTGGTATGATTTCTTCTTTGGTGAATTTTCTGGCAAGATCCTGCATTTCTTTTTGGGTATCATTGAGTTCTAAAATAAAAAAAAACTCTAGTCACTTTATTCACCCGAAGATCAGGATGGAAATAATATTTGCTTCTCTTTTATACTTTATCCCGGCAAATGTATTTTATTTCCTCGTACGCGGAATCATTCCCTCAAAAACACTTATTCCTTTATATGAAGAAACTAAATATTTTATTTTCTGATAGGGGGGGGGGTATAACGTACATTATCCCCACATATTAGAGAATAAAGTACATGATTTCTTCATAAAAATATAGTATACTACGCACCTAGAAAAGATTAGACCGACCCAGAACACGTCTACTTCCCACCCGAGCCGAATTCGTATACGATTTTTCTCAACAACTGGTCGACAATATCACATTGCGATTTTGAGCCGGCAGCGAATGTGGTACTTTCGACCGATCGTTAAGAAATAGTAGTTTTTGATACAAGTGCGAAAGTGTTGATTCTAGCACGAGTGTAAAATCACCTTTCGCACGTGTATCGAACAATATTTTTCGATACAGGAGGCGTAAAAGCGTTTTTTTTACGCACACTGTATCGACAAGTACACGGAGAGCTCAATTTAGCTATGATGGTACGAAGACTCATGCTATAGTAGCATAAATTTTTGTTTTACTAGAGTAGCATGGAGTCCATGTAAGTGTAGCACAAATTCATACTTTAAGGGTATAGTTAGTATCAAGGAGCGCGGGCGCGCTCCGAAGGCAAGTACTACGCGTGCTAAAATACATACGCTATTAGTATAAACAAACTATGCTGTATTAGCACGCAGTAACTTTATGCTACTGTAGCTAAAATGAGCGCCCCGTGTACTTTTATGTAAATCCAGATGTAAAGTATTGTGTTTATTCCTTAATATCAGCACGGAAAAAAATTTCATGGAGTGGCTACTCCAACGCCGGTAGTAACTGTAGGAAATCTCGTTTAGAGTGTACACGTCACTTTAGAACAGCGACTGCCAGCCTTTGGTACATTGAGTATACCAATTCTGACAGGATAGCGCGGAAGTCGCATTTTGTTGTTTATGCCATTATAACCGCTCCCGCTCGATTGGTACACTAAGTACACCAAATTGGCAGAGCCACTACAGAAATATCTGACGCCACTGCTCCAGCAGTTGTGGTTGGGTGATGAGTCCCAGAAATTTGTTTACGTGAGGGAGCAAAACGCCATATTCTCTTTCTGTTAGAAATCAGAAACTTTATTCCCGTCTAGCACCACTATAAAAGTATTGAGACGTGCAATAGGTGTCGCGATTTTTAGAAGCGAGCTTACGTGATGTACTCCACCCTGATTTCCTGAAATAAAAAATTAAACACAAAAAAACTGACCACCTGGTATCTATACGAAAAAATTGTCTATCACTCACTTCGCTCGGTCAACAAAATTCACCCACAAGAATAATCTACAACTTTATTTCCTCGTTGCATATATACTATTATTAATGATTATTAAATTTATAAAAAATATTTCAAACTTTAAAAAATTTTAATTTGAATTCAGGTAACATTTTTCTGGTTATATGTTAATGTGTAAACGAAATTTGGTAATAAAACCAAATTTTCGGTGTAATTGTTGAATATTTTTTGTATTGAAAATTTCAGATTTTAATAATTTATTGAAGTTTGGAGATATTGCTTGTAAAAAAACTAAAAACAACTTTATTACGTATGACATGTTCTACAGGTAAACACTCGATAAGGCGACGAATGCCCGAACCGAACTGATTCTGAATTGAAACAACATGATTCATTATTAGATGTAAGGATACTAACGATAGCTGTTATTAATAGACTATTGACTATTGAAAAGGACGAAACATCTTAATTTTTTGAAAGAGGTATTCGTTCTTTTTTACTTGCTCCTTAACAAAAAGGATAGGTAACGTTTGGTCTCTTACCCCCTTTTCCTCATTCCTCTTCCCTCATCTTCTACCATCACAGGGCAGCATGGCCGTTTATATCATTTTCAATAGTCTATTATTTATTATTTATTATCATTTGTTTTTTAAATAAATAAATACTACCAACAAATAAAGTTAAGTAACTCATCATGAAAAACGGTGTAGATTAGTAGCTTAGTCATCAATATTAAATTAACTATCATATTTTATATCATGGAAGTGTTGAAAAAGATGCTATTTTGTAGATGCGTTGAAAAAGATGCTATTTGTAGATGCGTTAAAAAAACCTTCATTCTCGCTAAAATTTGGAAAACATATTTAGTTGGATTTTGAAGCATGCACTCCTAGCCAAGTCAATTTACCAGTTTTTATCTATTTTTGCTAAAGAAAGCAAACGTCTAAATTAAAAAAAAATTTCTACTTGTGCATTTTGATTTTCGCCATTTTACTCCGCTATTTATTATTACTTTATTATTTTTTAATGAAAATGAAAAAATATTAATAATATATTTCGTAAAATTTTTATAAAGTTACTAAATAAAAATTATAACTAAACACGATGAAAAGTGGAGTAAATGAAAATACACAAATAACAATGTTTTCCATTTAGACGTTTGCTTTTTTTAATTGAAAATTGATGAAAACTGGTAAATTGACTTGACTAGGAGCCTAGGGATGGTTGTCTAACTGAACATAATAACTGTATAGAATGGTATTTGTATTACAAACTTAACGGTCTTACTACGGACCTTTTTAAAATTTTAAATAAATAATGAAACCTATAGACAAATTGTCATATAAACGAAAATTTTATATAATTTAAAAAGTTCTGCAAAAGTACCAACTTACAAAAGTAACAAAAAGTTTTCACAAGATAGCACCTTTTTCAACGTTTCGACGAGATAGCTTCTTTTTTCTCTAACCGGATAATATATCGAATATTTCTAAAAGATATGCGTCGACATTTTATTAATGCAAGTTACATAATTCTTTACAAAATCAGAATATAGGAAAGAAATCATCTAATAAAGTTTTATTATATCAATTAGTTTGTAAAATTTGGCAACGATATAACACTTACGGAAGTTATAGTTTTTAGAAATGACGCTTGTTGAAAAGGACTTAGAAGCTGCTTGGAGCAACGACGGATTGATAACCTGAAAAATAAGTCAGCGTAAGATTCCAAAGTTCAAGTAGTTTATTTATCAATCAACCTCGATCGTGCGAGCAACTGTACTTATCTTAAAATAAGCGTTTGTTTAAACAAACGACTGCATCGTAGAGTGTTCTTACCTTTCGGAGCATGTTTGCGTGCGTACTGGTCAAGGATTAGCCGAAAAAAAGAGATTGACGATCGACTTCTGACGGACGCGGACGTGTGACAGATTTGTTTAACCTATATATATTTTCTTTAGATCTCTAAATGTATTACTTTTTGTTATTACTGTTAAGTATATAGCTTAAGTTACCGCTGCAATATAAGCAGATAAGACAAAGTCAATTAAAATTGAAGAAGAAGAAGCAGAAAAAAACGTTCAGACGCCGGACAAACCAATTTTTATACCTAATTGTTTAGCCAGGAATCACGAATCACGATGACTTGCAGTACAAAGACGTCCGAGTAGTTACTTTACCATTCGCCACTCTCTGGGTGACTGAGTATGGCCGATCCGATCAAAGGTTAAAATACAAATATTCGTATATCGCTACTGTGAGATAAGGTTAGGACAAATTAAATATATGATAGGCTTATCCCGTTTGGTGAACAAACATTGCGCCTTTTGGCCGCCGGGAGGCGAAAAAAGTTCCGGCGGAAGATACATTTCATTTGAAGTTATTATAAATACATATTATATTTCTAACTTTTTCAAAAAGTGTTAGAAGATATAATTTTTTAGTATTCTACTGTATGGGAAAACACTATAGTGTAAAATAGGTGCTATGTAGTTTATATGCTTACATTGGCCCGTGAGTTACTTTGAACAATTTTCATCATTATTAAACAAACATGAAGATTGCAGTCCACCCCTTAACAGGAAATCCAACTGCTGCTTGGCAAGAACTTTCACAGCAACAAAAAGTATTCAGAATTACTGCTAAAATTCCAACAACAGAAGCTCCAAGGGATAAGGTAAAATGCAAACATAATCATGACCTATATTAGAAATGATATCGTTACTAATTGATAAAATGTTTGTTCAGCTTCGTGTGGTTTGCATGAGTGATACACATTCTCTCACTCAATACATAAAGTTTGACATTCCTACTGGAGATGTTTTTATACATGCTGGAGATTTTACTAAATGTGGCAGCCTTCAGGAAGTTATAGATTTTAATAATTGGATTGGTAATATCTTATAATTACATTCAAAGTTGATTTGTAAGATAAATAATTTAAATAAATTTCAATTTAATTTGTCTATAGGCAATCTTCCCCACAAGCACAAAATAGTGATTGCAGGAAATCACGAACTTAGTTTTGATCCTACCTTTACTCATCCTTTTTCTACTAATCGTAGTGGAGATCGACATAAACATACAGGGACCAGTATATTTGATAGTATACCAACTTTAGGAATGTCTAAAGATGTTTTGACAGAAGCCGTTCAGTCAGATAATGTCAAAGATAAATTAACAAATTGCACATATTTAGAAGATTCAGAAATTGTTATTTCTGGAGTTAAAATATATGGTACACCATGGTATGATACTGTCATTTAAGAATTTAATCATGGCTGATGCTATTTGCACAACAGAAATATAGTACATTAGTTTAAAGTTCTAAAATACCTTACTGTGATATTTATTTTCTTTTGATATCTGACTAAAGAAATTATATCCTGTTATTTGTACATATTTTGTACACAGAAATCTGCCATACAAATAGAAGAGGCATTTATACAGATATACAACGATATACAGATAAAACTGTATATCGTCGCTTCTTACGAAGACTAGCCCATCTCAAAAAAAGACCTATTTTAATTTGCCATTTAAAAGCACCATAGTAAAATGGCAAATTAAAATAGGCCTTTTTTGAGATGTGCTAGTCTTTGTAGGAAGCGGCGATATGGACTCATAAATGTAACCAAAAATTTGAGTATTGTTTTACTTTTCTGATACAGATTTATTTAAAAAGTATAATCTTATAAAACTTAAATCTTTAGAGTAAATTTTACTAAATTATTATATTTTGGAACAAATAGAAAATGCACTTATATTATTTTTATTAAAATGAATTTGATGAATGTTAATTTTGAAAGTCCAAAGTTGTGTGTATGATACAAAAAACAGAAAAATATAAATTTCTTTATGTATATAGGCAACCAGAATTTTGCAAGTGGGCTTTCAATGTACCTCGTGGAGAACCATGTTTATCTAAATGGGACATTATTCCATCTGATACTGATATCTTAGTAACCCATACCCCGCCAGTAGGACATGGTGATCTTTGTTGCAGTGGAGTACGAGCTGGATGTGTAGAATTATTAAGTACTGTCCAAAATCGAGTGAAACCCAAGTATCATGTATTTGGACATATTCATGAAGGTAGTACTTGATTTTTTAATGTAATTTTGATATATAAATATTAAAAATATCTTACGTGGATTCATATTTTGTATTATATTTACATAAAGAAATGAATGATGTTTCTAACAGGTTACGGAATATCTTCAGATGGCAAGATAATATTTATAAATGCCTCAACATGTGATTTAAATTATTTACCGAGCAATTTACCAATTGTATTTGATGTGACACTGCCACCAGGTGTAGAGAAAACATAAAATAAAAATAATTATATGCATTTAACAACAAAAATAATTTTTATACAAGTAGTATTTATATAGGTAGGCAATGAAATTTTTTGTATTTAGAACATGTACATATTCTTAAGTTCTCAATGACTGATTTTTATAACAGGGTAAAAGATATAAATTATGTGAATGAACAAATCAACTAACTTTCTTAAATTAGACAAATATAATACATAGAAAACTGTTTTGCATGGATAACTATAGCTACAATTCACTAGTATAATTATTGTATATTGAACATTTTTGCACACATTGAATAATATAATTTTGAAGATTTAAAAGCTTTAAAATAGTTGTGATATGAAATTTATGCATTTGTGATAAATTTATACAAAAATTTAGCTTTATAATTATTAATTGTGCAAATAATCGAATATAATATAGATATAAGGACTAATAAAACGAAAAATGTTAATGATTGTGAATTGTTTTAGTTATAAGAATTATTAAAACTTTAATGTCAATAAACTATTGTCTTTATATTAAATCATAAATATATCTACTACCTATACCCTGATTACAAATATAAAAGTAATTTTAATACCAATATTATAAGTAGGATTGATCTTATAAATAAACAGTGTTAACATATTTTTACCGAAATAAGTTTAAAGTAATAAAGTTATTTAATTTATTTTTGTACATGTTTATATAATTTTGAAATGTTTTAAGAATCTCAGGAAAAAATTAAGGTACCGCCTATTTAAAAAGTCTTTTACAGGATAATTTTTAGAATTTAACTATCAATAATAAGGATATGCCTTCATTTGTTAGTATAACAAATACATTATATTTTGTTGAAGGAATGAGGATGAAGGTAATAACAGGTTAGATATCTAATAAGAACGATAATATCTTTAGAATAAAATATTGAAAATGATTTTCATTAAATTGTAATAATAAAAAAGTACATATTTTGTAATTACAATGTCACTGCTTAAAAACAATAATTTTTCTTTACAATTTTTTTTCCCGTTTTAACAAGAGTATTCCGAAATGTCATATTTTCAGTATTCGTATTACAAATTAATACGTTTTGTACTATAAAAAAAAAAAATAATGTAAAATAAAATAAAAATTATCATCGTACAATTGATGTTTTGTCCTTTCAACTCAATTTGCTGATGAAGATCAGTTTTCGTAAAATTATGGAGACCTGCTCACTAGGCTGAAGGTTTACATACATGTAAATTTTACACATTATGCTAGAATTGAACTAATTGATTCACACTTTTATTATCAAATATCATGCGATGTAAAAAGAAACTTTTATTTAAAAAAATCAACATATTTAATTAACTATTACTTACCACAATGGCTCCACGAATATTGGAAAAAATTTAAATAAAATTATGGAAGTTTTCAAACATTTTATATGAAATAAAAATACATGATACTTCTATTAACTTATTTTTGTAAAAAAGAAAACAATTTAATATTCTTAGTTACAACTCATGTAGAATTAAATTATTAACAAAGTATTCAAGTTTACAGATACTAATAATATTCAAAAGTTATATTGAGGTCTGATAACAAATTTTATATAATTGAGTCTACATACAAGTAATTTTAGAATATCAAGAATGTATTTTTCGTATGAATTAATGTAAATGTATAATTTCAAAAATATGTAAATCAAGAAGTACTGTAAAATAACTGTCAGTACATAACCCTGTTAATAAGTAAGATCTATAAACAAATTTGTTTAAAATTATTTTTTTTTAATTTTATATCAAATATTTAGATAGTGAACATTTTCATCTTAAAAGTAACAATCTATATCAAAATATTTCGAAACTTGTCAAAAATTAATTTTAGTCAAATGTTCGAGTAAGAAAATTATGCATTATTGCAAGTACTATCAATGGCTTGGTATAAAAAATTCGTGCCCAATATTAAAAATACAGGGAATAGTTACGGTTTCGATTTCAAAAAGAAGAAAGTTTAGTACCGCCAATTTTCATTATCCAGTAAATGCAAAGAAAAAAAGAAGCTACGAGGCAGTTTTGCGACGTGGTGCTCAGCTAACATTTCAACTGCAACGGCAAAACATTACAGTGCGTGGGTTATCACTGTCTTATATGTACGCAAACTATCTAACGGGATTTTTACGTGTACAATATATAGATTTAAAAAAATCTACACACGCCTGTAATTTCGAGCTGCACAATGTGTACTATGTCGGCGGTACAACTTTCGTTGCATTAATTCTTTTTTGATGGGTCAAAACCAGAGTGGAAGTTACCGCGAGCCATTTAAGGACATATATAAGGTGTCATGGACCTTCTGAATTTTATACCATCAATAACATCGTCGTCTTTTATCCAAACAAGACACTCTGGCAAATTCCTCTCTTCACCCTTATCTGATAATAGCAGTAAATCACTAACGTAGGATTACATTCTTCTTACGTGACCCACCTAACAGTTTTGAGGAAGTTGCGCTTAATATGGTACATTCGAGAATAAATATGACACGGATTCTCCATTATGGGTTCTCCTAACAGCTTCAGCAAACATCATCGAAACATCAATACACTGAAAAAGAGGAGAAAACATTAAAGAAATGTAAATGTACTTTCATATGGAAATCACATATGTATGTACCAGCTAAAAGTGTCATACCTGAATTTTTGAGCAGTCTTTCATATGGGCATCTTGAGGAATGGTATTGGTGACGACTACAGCTTCGAAACAAGCGTTATTAATCCTGCTGATGGCAGGTCCGCTGAATATGCCGTGGGTTAAAATTGCATAAACTTTCAACGCCCCAGCCTCCACAAGTTTATCTGCGGCGTGACAAATAGTACCGCAAGTGTCGGCCATATCGTCGACGAGGATGGCCACTCGATCCTTGACGTCTCCAACGAGGACCATGCTTGCCACCTCGTTAGCCTTCTTTCTTTCTTTGTGGATAAGGGCGAAATCTACATTCAGACGATCCGCAATCGATGTTACTCTGTCGAGGAAATTCGTATAAATATCAATTGTCAATAAAAATATTACATTTTTGAAGTTTGAAAATGAATTTTAGTGATGGTAGTTGTGTTTTGCATCCTCACAGAGGAAGTGTTGTAAAGGTGAAAAAATGTTTGAAACAAAAAATGATTAAAAACATATTATGAAGTGGTGTCGCACTGTACTTTATATTTACTAACACTGTTTTATCAACGTAACATGTAAAAATAATTAATATAATTAGTGATTTACGCGTTGAGTGACAATGCCTTTGTTTATTTTTTTTAATGAATCAACGACATTTTGTAATTAGTATGTTTCACGACCTCTGTGTGTAAAATTTCGAGAAGATTGTATAATTTTTTACAATTTTATTGAATCATCTAAAAATAATGCATTTTTATTGTCATGCGACAACAGTAGTAACTAGTATCCCCCGTTATGCAAAAACTTCGTTTTTCCATTATAGGCACGACCAAACTGCTCAGGAGAATCTTG
>JAYJLV010113806.1:0-11076 GCA_036873485.1 Torymus texanus | reverse complement strand
ACCCAGAGCACTGACTATCATATCCTTATGTATTTTGATGGGCTGATCTCAAATATGACCTTACTTTTAGTTTATCAACTCAGGATTTTGATTTAATTTTTAAATACATTATTTTTTATTAATTTATCAGTATTATTATGTAGTACTAATTATGCTCAACATGATCCACTTTAAATTATCTAAATATAACCTTTCTCTTTGAAGATATATTAAATTAAAATTTTTAATTATCTCACGATTATTGTTTCTTCTTTGAGATACATTAAGCACGCAGTCGAGTTACCTCCCGCCTTCTCAAAGAAAAGTACGTTTGTTCAGGAATCCACAGGGATGCGCTGAAATGGTCGCATAACTGTTTGGCGCATCAAAAGGCCAAGATATATCGTCACGCAAGTACGGTGGACATCATTGTTATGCCTCTCACCGAAGGATTTTGCTACTGTCTCACCATCATCGACAGGTTTTCTTGCTGGCCCCACGCGGAGCCTCTTCAGGACATCAGCGCATAAACAATTGCTTCCCACCTATGGGCCGGACTTCGGTACGCCTCTTACCATTACCGTGGATCAGGAGACCCAATTTGACTCAACTCTATTTACAGCTCTTGCATGTCTGATAGGTGCTGGACGTGTACGCACTACCCCTTACCATTCACAGAGCAACGGAATACTCGAATGGTACAGAACGCTAAAGTCAGCACTGATGTTCAGCCCGTACATCCCTTGGCCTCAACTACTTCCAACAGTCTTGCTGAGGCTCCGCACAGCGTTCAAGGACGATCTGAACGCATCATCTACAGAGCTGTTTTTTGGCATCACCTTCCGCATCGGAATGCGGAGGAGTCTTTTTCGTCGACCAGGACTAGCCACCTGTAGATCTTCGTAGAGCGTCTGAGAAGCCATTTCAGGAATCGAGAACCATCCAAGCCAAACGCTTCGTGCACCAGGATCTGGCCTCATGCTCGCACGTGTTCAAACGCATCGATGCAGTGAAGCCGCCGTTAACTCCGCCGTACCCCTGAGCCCGAATACTCCGCCGCCTACATGAAAAAAGGTTCGTCATCAACATTGACGGAGAGACGAAAACTATATTGATAGACGCCCTCAATCCCGCCTTCATTGCCAATGATGACCTCATAGAACATCAAGGCCTCCGGGCCCAACGAGTTCTACATTCTGTCCTGTTTCAGGCCTCAGAGTCTTCACCGTGTTCTCCTTTTCAGTCAACCACTAGAAGGGGAGTGGCTGTGGTCCCCACTCCAGCACCAGAAAACATCGTGAGCTCCGCGCCGCACAATAGGCCCAAACACCATTTTTTTTTCAAAATAAAATATTTCCGCGTAGAATCAACCAATTTTAAAGTTTCTTTTTTAAATGTAGGTAATGAGTTGTACTTTTAGGGAAAACTATGGAAATTGCGGCATGAAATTTTTTAACTGGAAAATTTGATAAATACACGGAATTTTGTGATAAAGAAAAAAATTAAGTATTCCTGATATTGAAAAATCTTAGTTTTTCGATAGAGTATAAATTTACTTACACACACGCGCATATACAGTTACAGGCTCACACGCACACATACACATACATACATCCACACACACACACACTCATATGAACATTTTCCTAAAATTGTGTATTTCGGATACAAATTTTGTATATAACATTTGCATCATATGTTTCACTATCATAAAGGTTCCTCCAGGAAGAAGCAAAAAAACTAAATTTCTTCATTGATCAACAATTCATCTTCATTATCTGAACTTTCAATTTTACTTTCTTAATCGGAAAAAAATTTAATATTTTCCTTGAAACAAGTTACATATATCGATTGTTAAAATAAACTCTGAATTAATGGTTATCAAGATAATGAAATAAGTATTACACATAAATCTATTTTTTTTAAATTCGTGCATGAAAAGAACCCTTTCCTATCTAAAAAGCGAATGGAAAATCGAGTAATTTCGACTGTCTCATGAGCAGCTGAATGAAAAGTATCCCCCTTCCCCCCTTCTCTACTTTTCCTCCGGTTGCTTACAGATGACATGCAATAGTACATTGTGCAACAAGGGTAGAAAATGAGCTATTTCTAGGGAGGGTATGGTGTTTAGCACGAGTCGGAGTCGAGGGCGCCGAAAACGCCCGAGACAGAGACGAGTGCTGAAAACACCTCACCCGAGTCTGAAATAGTTGATTTTCTCGTGTTATACACCGTATTTTTTTTTAACGAAGATATGAGAAGGACTTTTTAACGTGTGTGGGTTGAAGAGAGAATTGGGCATTTTGAGTCATACAGAATGCAGTTGAAAATCAAATTAATTTGAAATGAATATACAAAAAATATAGACTGTTCAATATTCAATATATAATTAAATCTCAATTACATTTATATGTTCGAAAATACATATTAAATAACAAAAATTCAATATTTTGTTTCATAACGTAAAATTAAATTATATAAATAATATACCATATGTAATTTTGTGATTATTACTAAACTAATTATATCTCATGAAGAAAGACAGAAAATTTTCATCAGTTTTTCATTTCTCACCGGTTTTAGGGTAGAAATGGATATTTCTTACTACTTTCACAAAATACGCTTTAAATGAGAAATTTAATTATTTCTTTATCACAAAATTGCGTGTATTCATCAAATTTTCCAGTTAAAAATATCATGCCGCAATTTTACATAGTTTTCCTTAAAATTACAACTCATTACCTACATTTTAAAAAAAATTTTAAAAATCGGTTGATTCTACGAGGAGATATTTTATTTTGAAAAAAAAATGCTGTTTGGGCCCACTGTGCGCCGCCCGCGCAGGCGCGTGAACAATACCCGCGCAAGCTATGCCTCGTTCTACGCGAGGACTTCGAAACACCGCTCGGCCCATGCTCGCTCTCTCTTATCCGGCAGTCTTCTTGCAAGACGCATGCACCCGCCGATGCTAGTCAGTCACCATAGCTCTGGCTTAGCTTAGCTGAAGTTCTGGGCTCTCATTGCCCATGTGCCTCAAAAACTCTTTCTAGCCTTTTTCACGTGAGTGCTGATCCAATAAAATTAATGGTTGGTTAAGGGGAGCTCTTGTCTCATTCTTGACTACCCATTTTCTTTCATTGTTACATATCACGGCGAAGCGCTCTGGCGAGAGAATAAGGACGATTGCACAACTAATTTTAAAGATGCATCTGGTCTTTTGCTTTTTTACAACATATTTCTGCATCTGTTTTTCAACTTTTATTTGCTAACCTTTTCCTAGATCAGACTTTCATTCCATACTTGTACAGGTGGATCAAAAACTGAAGGAGTGACTTTTGCTCTACACAGGACATTAGGGGCTACGTTTTCTGCTCGGCTCTAGATTAGCAAATTCTGTACCCAGTCACCTACATCGGATGGTATGCTGTTGTCTCTCTCGGGCCCTAAAGCGCTTCAAAGTATATCTTCTAAGAGGAAAAAATCTAATAAACAGAATTCGGAAGCGGGTTGGAAATTGTAACATGGATCCGAAAGATCCGGCGCACCTAAAAAATCTAGGACATCATAGAGACACTGTCTGAACCTCCACTTAGCCTAACCTACCGCCGCCACCGCAAGCTAGGCAGGAGGAATCTAACCTTCGGAGGCTTGTCAGGTATAGTTAAGGTTAATATAAGCGTAACAGTCTCGTATCAGTAATTCATGTAAATTAACACTACGTAAATTATATTTTGAATGAATTATCTCACATTTCATAACTATACTATAGACAGCTTATAACCTTTAATTTTAAATAAGTGGCTTATTAAAAAACTAAGATTTCAATACTTAATAATAATATACTTACTTATACGTAGTGGGACTGACATTAACTCTAAGTGGTTCGCTTGATGATTCAAATTTGTTAGCTACAGTTACGTTATGGCCAAAAAGACAGTACCTCGGCATTTTTTTACCGACTACACCAGCTAAAACCATACCAGTATGGATACCTATCCTCATCTAAAACCAGAAAATATTTAATTAAGTCATAAAATATCAAATTAAGATTGTTTATATAAAAATTATTTATTATAAACTTCTCTTTATATCGATTAGGTATGGATTGATATTTTATGGTAAAAAGCCTATGTAGGCACGAAATAAATAAAAAAATTCGGAGTATGTAAATACGATAATACTAAAAAAGTTTTACGGCAGTCCATAATAGTGAATCATTATTAATTTTATTTCTATGAATTTGAGGCTTATCCACTTACTGCCTATTTGGGCCAGCAAATGACAGATACCTTTTTCCATACTAGCCTTCCAAATTCATGTCTTTATTTTTGATGATAAGAAAATTCAGAATTGGCCTATTAGTTAGATCTCTATGTCTCTTAGACACGTTGAAAACAGGGGGTTTGCTATGTTCGCCATATCATGACCCAATGTCCAAATAAATTTTAGATATTTATCCAAGGGCGCGACAGCGGCCTGCTTGGCGAGTTTTTGTAAACATCGAAAATATATTCAAATCACTTAATCACTAAATTTTTAAGAGTAAAAATTCACTTAAGCGATTAAAAACACAATAAAATATCGAAGAATAAAATAATTAGATTTATTGGGGTATCTCATATGTAACTTCTTCTAAAAAATCATGCATGTCTATACACCATCGTATAAAGAGTGCAATTCTGAACCAAAAATTCCTTTACCATTTTTTGATACGATAAATAGTTTCTTTGTAATTGATGTGTCAAAATTGTTTATTTAGAATGGGATTTATATCTTTCTGCATTAGTAACGCAAAATCTAAAGATGTACAATTCTTATTTAAAATAAACGATGTTAATACATTAAGGTGGTATTATACCTAGTGCCCCTGGGGCCAGAACTATATAAAAAAATGATATAAAATATTATAACATCATTAAAATGTATAGATACTATAGATATAGCTCATTTTTATAACATTATTCAAGATATAGGCCATCCAACAATTTCATCCATCATTATGGTATTTTGAAAAAGTATACTTCTGCGTTGTTTTATTAGAGGCCGCTTGTTTTCATGAAATAAAAAGCAAATTGCTTATTATATCTGCCTGTAGGTTGCTTTAGAATTTGAAAATTTTTTGATTAAGTATTTCTTTAATTACAAAAATCATTTTTTTCTTTGTAATTTTATAAATTTCTACGGTTTTGGGCATCAAAAAATACTTTTTCAAAAAATTTATAAATTCTGGAATAATCTACCATAGAGGACATATAACAAGTTATTTGCTTTTCCTTTCATGAAAATCCATCAGGCGGTCTCCAAAAAAAACCGCTGCCAATGCATTGGCCCGTGACTTCCTCAAACTTAATTTGCTGATTCCTTTAAGTAATTATGATGATTGAAATCTCACTTTCATAATGATTGAAAAATTGCTGTAAGGCTGTGGGAAAAATGATCATATAAGCAGCAATAACGAGAAAAGTCAATTGAAAATTGCAGTAATTTATTAATAATACAAAATACTAGAATTTTTTTTTAGAAAATATATGTATTATAATAGTCTTTTGAATGCTACACATCCAATTCAGATACATAGAGCCGTTCTCGAGAAATTATGATTTGAATAAAAGGCTAAAAAATTGTAACCTCAAATATCGTGCAAATTGCTTGCCATAACTCCATATTCACTTACATCGGTAGGAACCAACGGTATCAGAGATTCACGGTGTACAATGAGCCACATATCACCACCAGTGAAGGACTACGTAAGCTCGATACCATCACCATCATGGGGACCTTGAGCGTGCTTGGATTCTCAATCTACAAAAGTACGCCGGCAACCCTGACATACAAAGGGCCATAGAAGATCTAGGAGCGAGGAATATTCTCCATCTCCCAGCGATCCTATCCTGCAGGGGAGTTTTGTGCGAGAGATCCACCGACGATCTCCACAATTCAGGCACCATCAACCACCAGGATCTTACCATCATCGCCACAAGTGTCTCATAGGAAGCGCTATAGCCTATAGGGTCTTCAATATCCTTAAAATAAGAAAAAAAAACAAGTACATTGTATAAGTAGACTTATAGAGCCGTTTTTATCGAGGTAGTCATATAGTTGTGCAAAGACTAGAATTTTCATGAATTTCAATACTTCTGAGGACTTGTAAATGGGTCGCATATCCGTAACGGAATTTGTCTTTATTTTGCCTAATGGTAACAGTATGAAATCAGTATCTTAGTTATTTCTAAAGAAGTACTTACGGTCTTTGTTAAAGTTCTTTTGATAGCAGTTACTAATTCATGATATATTATAGATGAATATATTCGGAGAGATTTCTCAAATGATGAATGTGAGCCAAAAAGTAAAAAAGACAATGCCAAACTTTTTCAAAAGTTATTATATTTTTGTCCAAGTACGTAAGCCAGATTTTAGAGTTATTAATGCCAATTAATAATATTAATACTCTTTCAGGATGAAAATTTGTTTGCCAGGAAACGTATAAAAGAAAATGGACGGTAGAAGAACAAAAGCCCTTCATTAAAGCTTTATGAGAAATGATAAAAGTGAAGAGTATTTATGTCTCAGAAATATGAGATTTAATAAATGGTACCCTTTGCTTAAAAGGCATAACTTTTGCTACATTGAAAACATCTCTATACATTAAGAGTCTACTTAAATACTTTCTAAACAGATTACTCCTTTTCACTAAAAAATAATGTACCTGCATCAATATACAAAATATACCAAAAAAATATAAAATTTAAATTAATTACAGAACAATGTGTAGATGCTCTCAAATTATGCCCTAACATGGAAAAGTACACGATAAAGAAGTTAAAACGATAAGAAAGATAAAATCTGCTTTAAAGAAAAAAATATTATGAGATTTGGTACCTATGATAAGAACATACTTTGTGAAAATCTGTTTCTCGTTCATAATTCCAAATACGTAAGTGCATTTAAAAGAAAAAATTTCATTTACGTAATTAAGTATAAAATATCTCTATTTAGTAAATAATGTAAGGTTAATACTATTTTTGAAAACTGCGATGACTCCTGACACGTAAAATGATTGAAACTAATTCTTTATTCAAAATGTAATACATGCATTCTGATATGACTTTAATTTTTACGCTTAATTTAACTATCCTTTGAAAGAATAATTCAGAGACTAAAGTCTAATATACAATAAATTTCATTGTTTACCAATAAATAATATGAACAATTAAATGTTTATAATTAATCGTAAATAACGTAGTAAGATTTTACACGTGCGCGTGTTAATGCACAAGCGCCAGAAAATAACGATTCATTCATAAATTGAATGTATACACAGCTTATCACATAACATCAATAATAGTATGTAGAATGTCATGGAACTTCTGGAAAGTTCCATAAAATTCTATGCACTTTGCGATTGATATACTTTTTTATTTCAGTAATGTAAAATATTTTATAGTTTGTTTGATCACTTACAATTATATTTTTTACATTACAGTACATTGGGGATCATTCTTCATACCTTTTTGATGTGCTAGTGTATTAAACATTTGTAAAAAGTGATCAAGACAGAGTTTTAAGCCAATTTTTCTAGAAGCTTCTCGAACGAGTCTCGAACGACCTGCCTAGTGTGAAGAGATAAGCTGCAGGGGAAGGACGGGGGGACCACTGACATTATGGAAGTAGATACCCCTGCCACGATAGGTGAAAGCACCTCGGCAATATAAGCCAGGCGCATGTCAAGAATGCACACACGTATATTGCTCGTCAAAGAACGTTGGACATACAAAACAAAAATAAGCTGTCTCAGGGGGTGCGGATAGTTAATTTGTGGCACGGACAATAGTCCGAGGGCTTACCTCTTGGTGAAAGGCCTTGAAGCGGAGACCCTTCATAAACACTGTTCACGCGACCTGGCGACGGCTATGATTCGGTATAAAGATGAAAGAGAAAACATAAGGGAGGTGGTAGTGACATTGGAATATCTTCCGTATGACGCAGACATCTACCCCACGACGGAGGTCATTGAATTAGTAAGGAGCTGTGAGGCCAAGGGATGGGACCTGCTCTGCCAAATGGTGTGCATGCTAACGCACACCATTTGGCATGGTGCAGCTTCAACACGAACGGCAGAAGAGAGAAATTCTTACGGTTCCTCTGCACTACCAATCTTGACTTCCTGAACACGGGGTGCAAACTCACGTTTCGGAATGAAAATAGAGAAGAAGTCATTAACGTCACGTTTGTTTCGGCAGCTTAATGGGAAGTGATCATGGATTGAAGGGTCTCGGATGAGATCTCCATGTCGGATCACAAACACATAGTTTTCGAGATCAGAGTGGTAAATATATATATACAAACAATAATTATTATTATGTAAATAATTCATTATTATAATAAAATTCCTTTTTTAAGACCCTCCGCGTCGTTCTATTAAGTTAGCTTTCAAATTACGCGCCAAAACGATGACTGGCGGGAGAGTAGTTCGGGACCGGCCGCTAGGCGGCGCAGCGCCGCGACTCCCTCAGTAAATTAGAGCGGCCCGAGGAGATAAAGGCCCGCACGGCGCGCCCCTCGTGAGCCTTCTTTCACTCGACATTCATTTTACTTAGATGGTCTCGGAAATTTATTGCCCAGTTAACGAGTTGAATAAAGGGAAAACTTTTGTGCTCGTAAATAATAGTTATTATTATTTATTGCGACTGGACCAATACTGGGTCCGATCTACTCCCACTTCCTTCAAGCTCCTCACAACCTAACCTGGATTGCATCACTATTCCAAATGCGCTCTCGCAGCCTCTCTACTCCTCAATCGAGTGGGATCGTCCTCGAGGCGGACGTGGAGGGGTCTGTGCTGTGTCCGCCCTCCGCGCAACGTAGAAGCCACAACGGAGGATAACGGTCCCAGCGACCAGCCACGTGGGACTTCGCCTCTGCGGGCGCTTAGCCCTGCAACAGCCGGCGTTGAAAGATTACTCCGCCGGTCGATCCGCTCTGCTACCACAGTCAGCGCACTGCGAGTTAGCTCGCCTCCGCAACGATCGGCGTTGAGAGTATTCTCCGCCGATTGTTCTGCTCTGTTGTGACCGTCAGAGACAGCGCTCTACGAGCAATTTCTGCTCATCACTGCACCAAACGGCGCGGCGTAGAGTTGTCCGCTCCGCCAAACCCTCCGCTCTTGTTCGAGAAGCAGCAAGCTAGGCTTCTCCGACGTTCCGTAGCGCCTCCTCGCAGTCCGAGCCCTCCTTGGTGCAAGGGAAACGCACCGCCAGCGCTCTGCCGTTGGCCTTACCGCGTTGTCTCTCGTACCCGAGCGACACGCCTGCATCAAGGGGACGTAGCACAGAATCGAAATTCTACAGAGATCCGAGAAGTACGGATTGGGCTAACTATATCGAAGAACTGGGGGCCAAACTCATGTCCTTCCCAGGCAGATACAGCAACTAGGTTGAACTCAATTACTGAGATGATGTGCTGATGAACAAAATTGTCAGTACGTTCAAAAACCACTGTAGGTTAAGACTGTACCATTTTCTGCGCACCCCCTTCATGACAGGCAACACGCAAATCAAACAGACAAATTAGTCGATACCGTTTTGGCTGAGGCGATCTCCTTCGTGAAGATGAGAATAGAGGCATGGTGTTAGCGAGTCTCCTGGATGTAGACGGAGCATTCAACCATACCACGAAAGCGAGCATTGCGAAAGGGGCCGAAGCACAGTGGAAGATTTGAGATTGAAAAAAGTATCGAAATTCACACTACATCAGGTAAATGAGGGAATCGTTTAGTTTTTTGTAAGAATCGGTTGTTTTGATAATTATCTTCAATAATCCCTTTATCGATATTAGAATCATTTCGGTGTGTCACAGCTGCGAATGGTCCAAAAATCGGAAAAAGTAAATTTAACTTTTTCGCTATTAGTATGCGTGCTACAAACGAAAAACGGCTATTCTATTGTGCGAATTGATAGTGGAACGTATTAGAATGCGTGAAAAAATGAAAAAATTTTAAGAAATATGTTCTAGTTATATGGATTGTTATATCTAAAATATGAGTGTATTATCATTCTTGTTTTTAAACCTTTTCTTCTAATTTTTTAAAAAACATGTAGCTGAATTCAAACGCATTGGAATATGTTAACGTGTGCGTTGAACATGTTATAAATACATATTTAGGAAAAAGTGAGTATTTTGTCAGGTACGAGTAATCTTTATTCATTTGCTTTTACATATGAGGTTTATAATATTCATAGTCACAGACATCTACATCCTACATGAATGCATATATACACACATATACGAGTATGTGCACGCGCTCGTGTGTGTGTGTGTGTGTATATATATGTTTGTGTATCTGTGTGTGTAAACTGCATATTCAAATGTGTAAGCAATTATTACTTACCTGTACCCTCTATGTATATTTCAATATATAAGTTATATTTATTTTATAATAATTAATAAATAAAAATAAGAAATGTATGATTGCAAATCCTATTAAGTGTGGTATAAAACTATTACATCTCATTCTTTAACGTCGATAAAGAATTCTGAGGTTAATGATACATATAATATTACATTATTTTATTGTACATATATTAATTAATATCTATTTAATATCTATACTAATATATTTTACTGTAGCATACGAAGATTTAGTAATCCCTTTTTATGAATATTAATCTAACTAAAGAAATGACTTATATTAAAAAATTATATTATATAAACCAGCATTTATTATATTTATTTACCTTGCATATTTGTACAAGCTCCAGGACTGGACGTTCTGAGTATTGTTTTCTGACAACAATGTCTTACATACTTATCAGTCTTATTTCATCCTTTGACGAGTAAACTTTAAAATAAATCGAGATAACATGTCAAATTTCAAATTAAGATTAAAAAATTTAGAATGATTTAACAAGCTTTAAAGTTTTTCGAATCTTAAGATAGATCTCAGAAAGAAAGAATTACTAAATGACTTAATTGAAATGTGTAGTTTAAAAGATGTAAATCTAATAAATGCTTTGAAATGCTTTGAATGTATATTATAAAGTACCTATAAGCACTAAATATAGAATTCAAGTTCTACTGTTTTTTATTTGTTACTTTCTT
>JAYJLV010113795.1:0-11076 GCA_036873485.1 Torymus texanus | reverse complement strand
ATTTCCACTTATTTCATTTCCCTATTTTGAATTCCGCGCGCACATATACAGACCCATAAGTCTGCCGACGAAAAGAATCCTAGCCCGTACGAGACGGCATCTATTGGATTTTACGGCAAGAAATCAAGATACAACAATAGATTACAAATATGTGTTATCACATTCACTATTGTATATGATAAGATTTTAAATGCCTTCACGTTAATATTATCTACTCCACCATTTTTCATTTTGATATTATTAATTATTTCTAGTATCTCCATATTATTTGTTGGTCTCATAAAAATAGACTTTTTATTGTAATAAAATATTTTTGAAAATTACTACATTTATTTCAAGAGTATGAAATTAAATTTTTTTAAATAAAAAGAATAAAAGAAAAAGGTATAGAAAGTTATAGAAAGTTATAATATAGATTTAATTGCCATTTTAAGATGTAGAAAAAGTGAATAGAAGTTGAGAGAATTTGAATTTGAGTATCACAAAAATAACAGAATTTGAGAAATAGAGTTCTTTCTTTTATTTAAATAATAATGAGAAGAAGAAAAAAGACAAAGTTATTGTAAATTTTGACTCTGTCGCCTTCCACTGTAATAAACTAAAAATGTTCGGTATATTGACAATTCTTTTATTATTATAGATACAATAAAGTGTAATTGAAAAGTAGAATGTCATTGGTAAGATATTTTTGTTTGTTATATAAAAATATATTGGTAATATATTTGATTTTTATTTATTCTGACAAAATGATAATTGAATAATATATAAAGTTTGAGGAAGCTAAGTGCCAATGTATTGGCTGTGGTTTTTTATTGGGCTATCACTTGAGATTTGTGATTTTTTTAGTGAATTTTGAGGGAACGCCAATTCATTTTTTCGTGGTATGGGCTTGGTTCATATTCTTCATTTTTTAAGGGGGGGTGACACCTTTAAATCCCTCCCATCAAAATGATCTGTAAAACAGAAATTGGAATTATTAATAAAATTTGTAACTACCATACTACAAGTATGTTACATTTATAATACAATAAACCAATAATGGAAGTTCTAGACCTACTTTGTCCCAAAATATGGACATTTCAAAATTTAGGCTTTGACGTAACCTACTGTAACCTGACGTAACTACATAATATGTACTCGTTTGAAAAGAATTTTCTAATTAGTAGTTATGATTGAGGAATGTCAAATTAAATATAAAAAAATATTTATTATCACTTATTATTGTTAGTTTTAAATTGTTTATAATTAAATTGCATATTTCTAAATTGTGAAGAATGATTCAAAACTTTCTGGTGAGCAACCCAATTTTTGTTAAGAGATTAGTTAGTCGAAGATTTAAATAAATTGCTGATCAAAAATAATTTATAATAATACCTAAAATAATAATAATACATAAAAATATTAATCTAATTATAGGTTCATTTTAGGCGTGCGTCATTCCGACGTATACACTTAGGTAGGAGATAGTTTGATTCCTCAATTCGAGTTCAGTACCCCTTACTTGTACAAGAAAAAATTTAATAGAGAAAACATTTGTCATATCATTGTCTATAACTTGTGTATTTAACTAACGTTAAACCACGTCATCTTATAGCCCAAATTATTTCCCTTTTAACGTTTCTAGCCGTTTGAAATCGATTTTTTAGGCTTGGCTCATCAGGGATTGATTGTATAAAATAATGTTTACGAGAAAAAGGTATTATTATTATCTACAAATTCTGTATTTAAAGTTTGTGTGTAAAATCAATCCGTGTCATGTTATGCATGTCATGTTATAGCCCAAAATAGGTCAGTTTTAATGTTTTTAGCCGTTTATACTCTATTGTATAAAAAAATGTTTAATAGAGAAAAGTTTTGTATTTTCATTATCTACAACTTTTGTAGTTAATGTTTTTGTCTAATGTCGAATGCTGTAAAGGTATAGCCAAAAACGGTCATTGTTGACGTTTTTAGGCGTTTTTCCCCGTTAAATTCTAAAATATTGCTCGTAGCGAAAAATGATTTATACACAAAAGCTTTGTTTAGGCACGACCGCCCCGGGAGGGCCTTTTATATTCACCAGAGCAAAAATGATGTTTATGGGTTTATGGATTATCTCTATGAATTTTCGATGGATTTTAATGAAATTTTGCCCAAACATTTATCTAATTGTACGGAGAGTCCAGTTTCAATTCCACAGATATTGGTAAAAAGCATAAAAATGCCAGTCAAAATAAAAATCGCAAAAAATCGAAAAAATTTGTTTTCTAAACATGACGTATACAAAATAAATTTTCAGTAGATGTCCAATACATTTATCTGATAAAACTAATTGAAACAAACCTTTTTCATATTGAAGATTTTTTCTACGAGCATATATTTGTTCAGTTATAAGCAAAATAAACAAAAAAAGAATGGCTAAAAACGTAAAAAAAACCACGCTTTTCGTCTATAACATGACGTGGTTCGACTATACATACAAACTTTAAATATAAAAAATGTGGGGAATAATAAGTCGAAACTTCTTTGTATTAAACATTTTTTTATGCCATAACTTCCTGAGAAGTTAGGCCCATAAAAACGGTTATAAACGCATCAAAAATAGCCGTTAAATAGTATAACATTTATTATTTTTTATAAACTGTCTATACTACGCTCTTTTTCATAGCATAATAAATTATGGTATCATTGCATGGGGTGGTGGCTATAAAGGAAGACTCACAAGCATACAAGGAATACAAACAAGACTGCTCAAAATAATTCATAAAAACAAATCTATAGTTGATAAATACCCATTGAACTTAGAACAAAAGTTTGCATATCATGTATTGTTATAACACTACGAGGAACTCCACAAAAATGACACCGATTCGATTAAACCGACAAGATACAAAAGTCTTCAAATTCCAAGACGTTTCAGAAATATAAGTATACAAAGCTTCTATATTTGTTCGTGCTTGAGTACGCAAACTCAATCAAAGCTCGCGCCAAACTGTACTCTACGTCGTGTCACGTTCACGACAGTAAATTCACACGCGCAGCGCGGCACTCGCGCGCTTTCCTCGTTCAGTTGGGCGGCATCCGGCACCGAGCAAACACATAACCAGGTACACACTCGCATAACACGTAAACTTAATGAAAGCATTAATGTAAAATCTCCGAAGCTGAATAAAGTTATTACACCAAGTTCCTAACATTCACTTTTCGTCACTCTATTCCACTTTCACTTCCACTCTCGCGATCCTATTTCCATCGATCATTCTTGAACCAAGGAAAGGTCGAAACATTTTTGGTGCCACCTGTGAGGTGTGTATGTCATAAAACAGACCGCAACATTCCAATCTACTTTCTCCACAGCTAAAATTCAGAGCTGTATCGAGACGATTCTGAATATCTGCGAAATCATGTGTTCGACGCAAGTTGCGCTGAGTAAGTGAAATCGCTACGCGGTGTTACGTAACATAGCTGAGTAACATCACGCTCGGCGCCATTGTCTATCGGTGCAGGATTTCCGCCCAGTGTACGCCATCTTTATCGGGTACATGTGTCTCGAGCAACACGCTGCTTACGCTAGCAGTCGGCATCTCGACAAACATTTTTGCTCTCGGCTCTCTCACGCGCGCTCGATAGACCGGGTCGCGGTGAACTTCCGTCAGTATACGTCAACAAGACAGTGTTTTGTTTGCGCGAGTGGAACGTACGTGAGTACAGTGTCATCATGTCCGACATCCTACTTCGTGACTAGAAGGCAACAGGCAAACGTATAGTAAACTTCACCGTCAACACAGATAAGCTCGGCGAGGGCGCATTCACTCTCGACGTCGTTCAAACGAGGTTCACTCTCCTCGAACGCTACTGGACGGAGGTGTTGCAGCGCCACTTGAAGCTGCAAGACCACGAGATGGATAATGTTGACGATGAGTATTTCGCAGACGATTTGTTCGCTCTGTATGAAACGGAGTACTCGCTCGCAAAAGCAAGCTCCGTTCCCGCATCGCCGCGATTGTCGAGCAGGCGCAAGCAGACGGCTGGCGGGATGATGCTGTGAGGGAGGCACCTATCCAGGTGCAGTCGAAAGCCTCCTCACTTCTTAAGCTGAAGTTGCCAACATTCACCGGCAAGCAGGAGGAGTGGGATACATTCAAGGAGATCTTCAGTTCCAGGGTTAAGTATACCTCAGCTCTCACACCGGTGCTTAACCTGCAGCACCTCATCTCGTGTCTCGAGGGTGATGCGGCGCGACGGCTCGCAAACTTCGAGGTTATCGGCTCTAACTTCGACGTCGCTTGGGCCACACTGTGTCGACGCTACGACAACAAGCGGCTCCGCCAAGCAGTGCAACTGCTCAAGTTGCTTGACATGGCTTCTGTCGCTCAGCGGACACCCAGCGAGTTCACTCGCCTCCTCGACACTACCGGTCAATGTCTCAGGGTATTGAAGCAGCTGCGTCGCCCCACAGAGCATTGGGACGACTGGTTTGTCCATGTGCTGGTCTTTAAGCTGGACCAACAGACTCGTGAGGACTGGGAGAAGTCGTTGGAGGGGTCAGACCAGTATCCCACCTACGAGAAGCTGTCCTCGTTCTTGGAGAACAGGGTGAGGTCGCTGGACAACGCGCACTACAGCTCATCCACTATCCGCAGTCCTCCAGAGAAGGCCTCACCAAGGGCTAAACCTGCTTCCAAGGATAGGTCACGCCCACTCACCGCTCATCACACCATGGCCATCTCCCCAGGGACATCGGCTGCCGCCAATTCCAGTGGACCAGTTCAAGAGAGAAGGACCAAGGATCCATGCCTCGTGTACAAGGGAACGCACATCATCACCTACTGTCCAACTTACATGCAGTCCACGCCGATGCACAAGAAGAACGTCGTGGAGCAGCTACGCCTATGCATCGTGCCCATCCAAGTACCGTTGTAGACGGTGTCAGCAGGGACATCACACCTCTCTTCACGTCGAGTTACCATCAGGAGAATTCTCACCATCAGGTCCACGAGCCCAGCTGGTTCCTGTAAGTACGCCCGTTCCTCGGGGAACTCAAACTTTCGTCTCACGCGTCGGAAGCCCAATCCTGCTGGGGACCGCTCGAGTGTGGTTGGAATCGAGTACAGGACTCCATCATGAGGCCAGAGTCCTAATTGACCCAGCATCGGAGGGACACATGCTGAGCGAACGGATGGTGCAGCTTCTGAGGCTGAGAAAGTCGGTCGTGCATACCCAAATGTAAGGGATGGGAGGTGTTGCCACGAAGACCTCGTCCATCGTTACGGCCGCGATTCGATCGAATACAAATTCTAAGTTTGTTTTGAGTTTTTCAGCACTGGTGTTGCCCAAACTCACCTCTCTTCTTCCTTCTACCCGCGTCGAGCATCGCTCCTGGCCACACCTGGAGGAGCTTCAGCTGGCTGATCCGGAGTTTCACCAGCCGGCAGAGGTCGACGGCATCCTGGGCGCGGACATCTACAGTCTCATCATCCAGGAGAGACTGAGACACGGAGAGCCGGGTACACCTGTGGATCAGTTGACAAAGTTAGGTTGGATCCTGACTGGGCCTGCATGGCCTCATACCGAAAGAGATACGACCAGCGTCAACTCGTTCGCCATCACTCTACCTACGCCCACGTCTGTAGCAGCTGAACTACGTCGCTTCTTGGAGATCGAGGAGATCCCATTACGCTCCATGCTCACTCCTGATGAGCAGTACTGCGAGGACCTCTTCGTGCGCACTCACCAACGAGACACTTCCGGCCGATACGTCCTTCGCCTACCCTTCAAGGAGACAGCAAACCTCGACGATAATCGTCACACAGCTGTGGCACGCATGCAGCAAGGCAAGCGTCGTCTTACGCGCGACTGTACGTTGGCCTCTCAGTACCACCAATTCATGGACTAGTACGAGCAGCTGGGCCACCTCAAGACCATCCCACCTGACCAGCTCGACACGCGGCCACGGCGATACCTCTCGCACCAAGGTGTCATGCAGGCAAAACGCCGAGTCGTATTTGACGGCTCCTGTGGCTCGCCATCTCTCAACGAGTGTCTGCACACAGGCGCAAAGCTACAACTTGACATCAGCACCGTCATCGTGCAATGGCGGCTTTTCAAGTTCGCTTTCACGGCAGACATCGTGAAGATGTACCGGCAAATTCGCATTCACCATGAGGACACCGATTGGCTGCGCATCGTCATGCGGACGTCGCCAGATCAAGCGCTAATAGACAAGCGCTTACTCACTGTCACCTACGGCACCAGCTGCGCGCCATTCCAGGCCTTGCGGATGCTGCTGCAGCTTGCTGATGATGAAGGGCACGGTCTGCCTCTCGGCGCAGATGTGCTGCGCCAGCACATGTATGTGGACGACGCACTCGCCGGAGCAGACACGCTGGAGGAAGCATGTGCCATCAGAGGCCAGCTCATCGCCATCCTCCGTCATGCAGGTATGTCTCTTGATAAGTGGGCAGCGAACACGCAGTCATTGCTACCGGAATCAGCGAGCTCATCCAATGAACATCTCTTCGATCCGGACAACACTGTCTCCACTCTGGGCTTGAGGTGGTCGTCATATACGGACCAATTTAGCTTGTCGGTACGTGATCCTCCACAGCATGATGTCATCACGAAGCGGATAGTGCTGTTGGAGATCGCACGCCTGCACGATCTCTTTGGACTTTTCGCCCCGGTCACGGTTCGAGAAAAGATGCTGCTGCAGCTTCTCTGGCTCTCGGGCATGGACTGGGACACTCCGATCGTAGCACCATTCCAGGAGCAATGGGTCGAAAATCGTCAGCAGCTGATTGAACTTCGCTCGCTTCGGATTCCACGATGGTGCGGAACTGACATCATCCATGAGTCGGTACTTGTCGGATATTCTGACTCGTCTGAACGCGCCTACGCCGCTGCCCTGTACTTGGTCTACCGCGGTGCTGACGACAGCATCTACTCTCATCTGATCGCCTTGAAGTCGAAGGTCGCACCTACGAAGTCGCTTAGCATGCCTCGCCTCGAGCTGTGCGGCGCCGTCACTCTCGCTAAGCTCATCGTGCAAGTGCTAGCTGCACTTCCAAAGAAACCCTCAACGGTGCTATGCAAAGCAGACTCCGAAGCCGTACTGGCATAGCTACGCAAGCCACCCAGAACCTGGCGCACCTTCGTCGCTAATCGTGTGAGCACGATCGTCACTCTACTGCCCGACGCCACCTGGGAGCATGTCTGCTCATCCGATAATCCTGCTGATCTAGCCACACGAGGGATGACTCCGGAGGATCTCATTCGGAGTGAGCTGTGGTGGCACGGCCCTTCAAATATCCTCGGAGAAACGGCATCGCCGAGCAGCGATGAGGAATTCGAAACAACGATAGAGCGGAAAGACAACCGCGATGGCAACCTTCAACGCGACGATCACGTTTGGCAACCTCGAGGACATTTTGAGCAGATTCTCCAACTTCCGTCGCATGCTACGCGCTCGTTTCTACGCTCGCCGCTTGTTCTAAATTTCAGACTACCCGCCGCCGCACGTCCACCTGTCGCTCTCAACGCCATGGAGATCGACCACACCCTGCACATCATTATCGTGGCCGTGCAGCAGAATCACTTCAGCACCGAACTGCATAAGGTTCGAACTGAACCAGCCTGTCTGCGCGGAAGTCGCCTGCGATCCCTGCTGCCTTTCATCGACGAGGATAGAGTCCTGCGCGTGGGCGGACGACTTCAATATTCGCAGCTCAACTTCGACGAAAAACACCCAATCATCTTGCCGTCGCAGAGCCACCTCGCTGAACTCCTTATCAGGGATGCTCACAATGCAACGCTCCACGGAGGCCCGCAGTTAATGCTGAGCTAGATCGTCCATCGCTACTGGATCATCGGCGTGAAACCACGACTCAAGTCGATGTACCGTAAGTGCATTCGCTGCATACAATTTCAGGCGCAACCTGGTAACCAGCAGATAGCTCCTTTGCCGGCCGTTCGAGTCACACCCGCCCCGACGTTCGAGACCACCGGCCTCGATTACGCTGGCCCCTTTCCTGTGCGAACGTCCAAGGGCAGAGGCCAGAAATCGACGAAGGGCTACGTCGCCATCTTCGTATGCATGGTGACCAGGGCTGTGCATATGGAAGTTGTCTCCGACTACTCGTCGCAGACATTCCTATTGGCCTACGATCGATTCACGTCTCGGCGCGGCACTCCCAGTGTTCTCTACTCGGACAACGGCACAACCTTGCACGGTGCAGACTCCGAGCTGAGGCGAATGTTCTCTATGGCATCGTCCTTCAACCAAACGTTCGCAGAGGCCATCGCGAACGACCACAAGACTTGGACATTCATCCCACCTCGTGGACCACACTTCGGCGGCCTGTGGGAAGCCGCCGTCAAATCCTTCAAATTTCACCTGAAGCGAATCATCGGCGGTGCCACACTGACCTTCGAAGAATTCAACACTCTTATTTGCAGGATCGAGTCCTGCCTAAATTCTCGTCCCCTATCCCCGATCAGCAGCGATCCAGCAGACGTTGCGGCTCTCACTCCCGGCCACTTCTTAATCGGCCGAGCTCTTCGTGCGCCTCCAGCCCCACCCATGACGGAGCAGCTCATCGGATTTCCATGCTGGCGCTTGGTCGAGGCCATGCAAGCGCATTTCTGGCAGAGATGGAGGAAGGAAGTGCTCAACCAGTTGTAGGTGCGTGCGCGATGGCTTGACGAACGCCGCACTCCAGCAGTAGGGGATCTGGTCCTGCTTACGGACGATCAGCAGCCAGCCTTGCATAGGCGACTCACTCGAGTCGTCCAGCTCCATCCAGGGAATGACGGCATGGTGCGCGTGCTTACATTGAGGATCACCGCGTCGACCCTTCGTCGCCCTCTCAACAGGGTCATACCACTCCCGAACGACGAGGACGCTGTCAACCATCATCGTGACCTACTTTGACGCTCACTGCCGTCTCCATCCACCGGCGTAGCTTCAGCACCCGCCGGCCGCCCATCACTTAACTAGCCGGGCCCAGTCACCCCACGCAAAGAAGAAACCACTACGGCGGGCGGAACTCAGGTCGCTCCATCAACAGCAACAGCTCGCCCCGTGCCAGACTTCTTGGCGGGCGGGGTGCCCACCACATTAACCAGCGGCCGGCATCAGCTCCGCCCAGAGAGGGCCCATCGAAGACTCCATCATCTTGACACACATACACATGAACCACACATTCGTTCTCACCAGCTCGCAATTAAAATCACAATACGCACACTATAAACATTGTATACACAATACTCTACTTTGTTTTCCGTTTGATCATCATTGTCGCTCAATGAGGCGGGCGGAATTTTCGTGCTTGAGTACGCAAACTCAATCAAAGCTCGCGCCAAACTGTACTCTACATCGTGTCACGTTCACGACAGTAAATTCGCACGCGCAGCGCGGCACTCACGCGCTCTCCACGTCCTGTTGGGCGGCATCCGGCACCGAGCAAACACATAACCAGGTACACACTCGCATAACACGTAAACTCAAGTAAAGCATTAATGTAAAATCTCCGAAGCTGAATAAAGTTATTACATCAAGTTCCGAACATTCACTTTTCGTCACTCTACTCCGCTTTCACTCTCACTCTCGCGATCCTATTTCCATCGATCATTCTTGAACCAAGGAAAGGTCGAAACATTTTTGGTGCCTCCTGTGAGGTGTGTATGTCATAAAACAGATCGCAACATTCCAATCTACTTTCTCGCCAGCTAAAATTCAGAGCTGTGTCGAGACGATTCTGAAAATCTGCGAAATCATGCGTTCGACGCAAGTTTTTTATTATTAAAATACAAATGTCAAATAAATATTGAATGCTGAGCTTCTGTACGAAGTATTAAATATATATTTTATTATATTCACAAAGGTGGAGATAAGGCTCGCCGTAAGATAAAGAAAAGGGAATGAAGTAAAAGAGGAAAATGAAGAAATTTATTATGAAATAACTCAGTACATAGATGGTAGATATTTGAGTCCTATGGAAGCAGCATGGCGATTATAGCAATTTCCGTTATGTGGTAGAAGTCATAAAGTAGAAAGATTATCGGTTCATATAGAAAATCAACAAAGTATTATTTTTTATCAAAGTAATATAGAAGGAGCATTAAATAAGTGGGAGACTACGTTAACAGCATGGCTCAATTTAAATAAAACGGACAATTTCGCTAAAAATATTAAATACGTAAAGATACCACAATATTATATTTTCAATAATAAAAAATGGAAGAAATGATTAAAAATATGAAAAATATAGCAATTGGACGATTAAACATTTGTCACCAAAAGACAGTGAACATTTTTTCTCAAGTTAATACTAAATAGTGTAAAAGGGGCAACATCATTCAAAGATTAACGTACGTATGAAAATATAACATATAGTACATATAGAGAAACGGCTATTTTCATAGGTTTAATAGAACATGAAATCTAAATTTATAATATATTTGAAGAAGCATGTCAAATAATGTTTACAGTACAATTATATACATTTGTTGCAAGTTCTCTTTTATGTCAAAACATTCAAGGTTTTATTATCTGGAAAAAATATAAAAATTTTTTCACTGCGAAGATTTTTATCGAAAATAAAGAAGATAAAGCACTTTCACATAACAATCAAATTTTAATAACTGAAGAAATGTCATGTAAAGATTTTGGCTTACCCGAACCAGATAAGTTTGACATAAAACAACCAGAGGACTATGATATATAGAAGCTATAAATTATTGTAAACAAAAATTTAATAATATGTACAACAGCTTAAATATTTACTAAAAATTTATTTTTGAACAAATAATTAGTCTGAAGACTAAACTTCATTTTATAGATGGTCCAAGTGGATCTAGAAATACATTTTTATACTAAATATTGTCACGGGGTGGTTTTTATCCTCCAAAATCTCTTACCAGATATTTTGGGGATTCGAACCACGGTCCTTCAATCTTCTTTCTATAGACCGTGAAGGGCCAGATAAGGGATAGACGCTCCTACGTCCTGCAGCTGTACCCTTAATCTGGTGACTTACCGTACAACACGCAAGTTAATCACTTGCGCTTTATTTCTTACCAGTGACTCGAACTCACCTC
>JAYJLV010113784.1:0-11077 GCA_036873485.1 Torymus texanus | reverse complement strand
AGTTTAAAGTTTGAGTTTTCTATAACTCTGTGTAGGGTTCCAAAACTACTTTTAGCTGTATCTTTGAAACGAAATCGGTTTTTTGTATTCGATTCTACGGAAAATTTGCTATGAAAAAGGTAAATAAAAAAAATCGATTTTTTCGACCCCCAACCATGACTTGTCCCCAAACTTCTGCGTGTTTACATGTAGATAACGTTCTGTTTTTATGTTTTGGGTAGTCAATTTATTTCACTATAACCATAAAACAAGATGCAAAAGTTTTTTATGATTGAAATGATATCAAAACGCATTAGTTATTTGAGAAAGATTTAAGAATAAACAAGATATTTTCTGAGGTTTTTGTTTGAAAATTAACAATGGAACTATTTGGTGGAGTATTATTGTCCTTCTGCACATGGAAACAACTGGGTTTGGACGAGTATACTCGGGATAACGTTCAGGGGGGGTTTACTGCAATATTCCATAACAAACGAAAATTCACTGTAAAGTTTTAATTTTCATGTAAATCGCGAAAGCATTTACTTGTGCTTCAAATCCACTCTTCTATTAAAAGTGATTGAAAAAGTAAGTTTAGCATGTTAGAACTTGGCATCACAGTACGCGTTTCACTAAAAGTAATTTTTAAAACTGTCGCGTTGATATTATTTGGTTCAAGTAGAACACTAAGATTAATTAGAAAATATATTAAAATAAGTATGCAAGACGTTATTGTAAAATCCAAAACCTCATTTGAAATTTGACAAGCCAATTTGTTTATAAATCATCAGTGAGACAACTTATTCAATCAATCACCTAATTACACATATGTTACGTGCAGATGCATGCCATTCTCTGCAATGTACAACTATTACAGGAAATAGAATCTTAATTATATTACTATGAGGTGGAATGGATGATTATTCACCTCACGGATGATTTATTCCAAGGTATTATCGCAGTCTCATGTGTTCCCACCCGCTTCCTTCTAGCTCTGTTTATATATACATGATGTACCACATTGAATAATTAAAATTTGTGCCAAATCAAGATCTGAAATGACGATCATTTTTTTAATTTGAAATGTAACTAGCAATAATACTTAAAGAACTAGGTTATCTCAATATAAATTAGTCTATACTATCTAGATTAAATAATTACTTATTTTGAACGAATAATAAATGATCAAATTGGAAAATTACAATGAAAACTATTATTTTTTCTTCGAGTTCTATTCTTGACCTTGCATGTGTAGAAGGCTAGAAAACAAAAGGTTAATATAAGGAAAGGAGAAGCCAATGAGCTCCTCGTTTCCGCACTCGGAAACTCTCTCCCTTGTGCTAGCGCGCGCCCCTCGTACGTTCATTCCGAATGGAGAGCAGCTTTTAACTAGGAAATGCCGTGGCCGTGTAATGCGCCGAGAGGGAGATGCTGTGCCAAGTGCTAATTACATATTTAGAGCAGTCCCGTGTGCTCGGGCGCGCGTACGCGAATTAGGCTTTTGGTTTTCGCGAGGTCGGCTTAGCGGAGAGTTTTCAAGGGGCGGCGCGCGCACATGGGTGCGGAAGAGCTCAGCAAGGGAATGGGTGTATGGGGGTGGGGGTGATTTACAAGGGACGTACGTGCCTCGAGACGTCTTCAGGTGTAGAACATAGAGTTCGTATGATAATGACTGCTATATCAAGATTGGGTTTCTGCAAAAAAATTTATGGAGAATGCTGAATGAGAGGCAAGAAAACTTAAAACTTGCCACAAAGACGTATCTTTTGAATGTTTATTTGACCATTACAATAAGTATTATTTCCATCAAAGGGCCCGGGGATGCTTTGAGAACGTATAAATCTATTTATTTATTAATTAGATTTTCGATTACTTTAATTAATAATATGTATTAAAGAAATACTACGTATTTAGCGATTGTTTTTAGGGTAAAATTCGATCAAATTAATCATATATTATGGATAAAAATTTTTTTCGTCTGAAAAAAAGCTGTTTATGTTTAATAATGATAGCAGAAAATAGTATAATGCCATATTTCACAGCCGCGTTCTAAAAAAGTTACCTTAGAGAATATTAATGTCACTCAAATTATGCATATAAATTCTTTATTCATATGATTTATAAATTAAATCAATCAACAATAACGTTTTTACCAAAATGTCAGAGAGAACGGTCAAAAAATAAAGCCGAGAAAGAATATCTAATTACCTATACGGTTTCATTAATATCTCAAAATAATGTTATTTTATAGCTACGGTAGTTTACAAAGGGAGCACCAGGAATGCGGGTTCTGAATTTTGCTGAAACTGTAGAAGGCACTTTATTAAGACAAATAATGAGACATGTCTCAGGGTTTTTGTGAATGGGCCTTTTGTTCCAAGATCCGAGCAATTTTATGTCTAAAATGAACTATTTTTTATGAAAATGTGGTCCTTTTATTTATTTATATCTTGACGAATATTTCGGTTATGTATATGAATTATAAAGTTTATAAAAGGAAGCAGAAAAAGCTTTAATTAAAGCTTTGGTTCGTTAAAAATGCCTATTTCTCAAAAAGTTATATGCTGTCAAAAATAGAGTAAAAAGATAGCTTAAAATACCACCCTTAGAAAAAATGCTTAGAAAAAATGAGAAATTTTTATTTTCTTACTTTATTTTTGACAGCGTAAATCAGAGCTTTTTCTGCCTACTTTCATAATCTTCTAAATCCATATACATAACCGAAATATTGGTTAAGCTATAAATAAACTAAGGGATCACATTTTCATAAAAAATTAGTTTATTTTAGACATCAAATAGTTTGGATCTCGGAACAGAAGGCCCTGAGACATGTGTCTCATTATTTGTCATAATAAAGCGCCTCCTACAGTTTCAGCCAAATTCAGCACCCGCATTCCTAGTGCTCCACTCGTCAGTCATTTAAAGCTCCGAGCTTCCATTTTATAAAGTCAGTCTGTATGTTTATCCAGAAAGAACCGTATTCTAATCTTGGCCTTGGTAAATGATAGAATTTTCGTCAAATTCCAGTATATCTACTAAAGGTAGACCCAGCGCACTTGAGTGCTCATTAGCGCCTCCATGTAGAGTTATACGAAATGAGAACTTCAGATAGCTGTTAAGTATAAAAAAACAACACCACAAATTCATTGCTCATGACATCTTGAAACTAACATATATATATATGTAAAAATATATTTAAATTCTACGAAAAATTACGAGAAAAAAAGTCTATGTAACATATGTCGAAATTTTGCTTTGTTTTTGAGCTAAAAATTAATGAAAATGCTGAATTTAAAGATGAAATAATTATTAATTTGAGTATTCAGTTTTATATTTTAAGAGGTTACTTGATATGCACCCGCTTTACAAATACAAAACTTGCAATATTAAAACACATTTCTTGTCATCTCTCTCTTGAAAATGCAAAGATCAGCCACAAATCAAGCGCCAGATATATAAGGTTCTACGAAAGAGCTGTCACTCTCCTTCTTTTTATTTCTCAATTTTTCTCTCTCTTCCTTCATAGATACACACGCATTTCCCGATGCAGATGACGTTGATAATTACGGGGTCATGTACTGACAGAGAATGAACGGGAGCGGGCTCTTGTCATTATGCCGGACGGTCGTGTGCCTCTCTCTCTCTCTCTCTCTCTCTTTCTCTTTCCCCTTCTCTCTATGTCGCTCTCTCTGTCTCTCTGTCTCTCTCTCTCTCTCTCACCCCCAAAACCGCAGCTCCTCTGTGCGACAGGGAAACATTGCGGTTTCCTACGCTCTAACCCCTGCCTTTTGCACGCGTGTGCTAGCGCGACAGTTGACACTTGCCGACCAGTACATCAGAGTGGCAAGTACGGTGCTAATGCCACCGGCGTATAAGATACATGTGTATACCAGGATCGTGGCCGTCGGTACGCTAGCGCAAGAGCGGTGACGACGACGACGACGACGACGACGACGACAACGATGGAGATGGAGATGGAGAGACAGCAGGAGGAGGCGTGTCGGATACGTATGCGTGGGCGCGTCGCGCTGAAATACGATTGTCGACGGTCGTTCCCTGTTTTAAGATCTACTTCTCTCCCTATTCTATACTGACAATGTAAAGTACAATTACAAGTCAATGCAAGAAGCATGTCTTTAATTTTATATTTATTTTATTGTAAAAATCTTATCAGACAATTAAGGCAGTCTTATACATAGTGGCCTTTTTGGCTAAAACTGCCTGAAAAAATGATTTAAAATAGTATAATATCATAAAAATGTATAGATGCTATAAATATAACTGATCTTCTACAATATTATGTAAAATATACACCATTCAACCATTCCGTCCAAAATTACGGTATTTTGAAAAAATACACTTCTATGTTGTTATTTTTTGGAGACTGCTTGATGAATTTTTATGAAACAAAACGCAAATTGCTTGTTATATGTAACGATATGATAGGTTGCTCTAGAATTTCAAAATTTTTGATTAAGTATTTTTTAATCTGTAACGTGCGGCCGAAATAAAGAATACGGCGTGAAAAAATATGCGGAGACCGGGACTCGAACACACGGACCCGCGAACCAAAGACCGGTACTCTACTAATCGAGCTAACGTCTTAGAAGCGCATCGCGAGTGCCACTCTTACAATGCTGAATATGCACTCTCGCCTTTCATGTATACGGGATACGCGGCGGAGGCTCGTCCGTGACAAATCACAAACACCATTTTTTTATTCGTAATTTTATGAATTTTTATGGTTTTAGGCATCAAAAAATACTTTTTCAAAAAATGTTTAAATTCTAGAGCAACCTACTATAGAGGAACATATAACAAGCAGTTTCTTTTCTGTTTCAAAAAAATTTTAACCTCAAATATCTTTGGTCGTAATGGACCGATTTTTTTGGACAACGAACTCGGTTCAAAGATTTGAATAATCTATTTCTATGCTAAATTTTGAAGACGATTGGTTGACTTTTACTCCTGTTATCGTGTCGGAAAAAAATGCATTTGTTCCAAAAAAAATTTTATCTTGTGAAACAAATGAAGATAATCACTTGAAATTTTTTCACGATATTGCCCTTTACCAGTGTAATAAGTGGTTAAAATTTCAAGTCGCTAAATTAAGAATTCTTTGAGAAACGGCAATTCGAAAATTTAAGAAAAAATTTTTAACCTCAAATATCTTTGGTCCTAATGGTCCGAGATTTTTTGGGCACCGAACTTGGTTCGAAGATTTAAAAAAGCTATCTCTGTGCCAAATTTCAAGACGATTGGTTGATTTTTACTCCTGTTATCGTGTCGGAAAGAAAATGCACTTTTTTTCAAAAATTTTTTTTTTTCTCGGAAACAAATGAAGATAATCACTTGAAATTTTAACCCAATCTTGACCCCAACCAGTGTGATAAGTGGTTAGAATTCGATAAATTAAAAATTTATTTAGAAAATAATTAAAGAAGTTTAAACCATATTTTCTTTAATAAGAAATAACCGACTAAAGATAATTTAACTTTTAAGAAAAGAAATTGTAGGTAATTTGACGACCTTTCAAAAATTAAATTATATTAAGTAATACCCACCGTAACATATTTAAAAATGAAAAAAACGAAAAATTCAAAATCATTTTTTGGTTATAAAACAAAAGAAAAACGAAAAAATGAAAAAATAGGTTAAGCTATCTCTATTCTCCTCCGAAACGAAGAGAATAAGCTTTGTCCCATGAAAACCGGTCAATTTGTTTAAAAGTTATAACCGGTATACACACACACATACATACAGACACGAAAAATTTTTTGCTCAAAAACAACGGATTTTTGTGCCAAAAGTCTTAAAACATGTTTTTAAACACTTTTTGATTCAAAAATTTTTTCACCATTACAAAGCTTCCTATTTGAGGAAGCAAAACTACACAAAAGTTCGATTTGCAGAAATAAGCCTTAGAAGAAACATGCCATGAAACTTCAAAAATTATCAGTCATCAGATCCCTCGTTTTTATTCTCTCTTGAAATTTACATTTCTGAATCTGAGATTTATTTAACAGTATAAAGTGACTAAAATATAAGATCTAGTAATTGCATGTGTGCATTTAAAATCTTATGTCAACAGCATCGATTTAACTAAAAGTTTCTGCAGTCTGTCCTTTTATACTCTTAATATACTGAAATGTGCAGGTTCATCTTGACACTCACTATAATACGTATAACTTCTTTAAATTGAATTGTATTCTTGGGAGTTGAATTCAATCAGTTTACTCTTATCATTTTCATATACACGAAGAGAAATTCTCTAGTAAATTTTACAAGATACTATTGTAATTCTCTCACAGACTGCTCATCTGACAAATTTTACTATCTACTATTGTAATTTTTTGCAGGGAACATATGAATTTTTCTAAGCAACCTATGAATTTTTCTAAGAAACATATGATATTTTTTAAGGAACCTACGACTTTTTCTAAAAAATTCTTGTAAAATTGCCAATATAGGCAGTCTGTGAGAGAATTATAATAGTACCTTGTAATAGTAATTATAATAGTCTCTTCTTATTGCTTCCTCAAGATCGAATATTTCTATATATATCATAACCATGGGAAGCGAAAACCGCCGATACCAATTAGTACCTTGTAAAATTTACTAGAGAATTTCTCACCGTGTAGATAGACACATTTTTACTTCTATCGTATTAAGTATTACTATTTCTTTTTTCACACACTTAATCCTTACTAAACACAGACTTACTTACTCCTACTAAACATATTTATCTTGAAGATGCACATTTTTGGTCAGAATATGTATATTTAATTAAGTGAAGTGTTCCTGTTTTGAACTGTAGTTACATTTGTAATCTAAACAAAACAGTCACTACGCACTTGTAGTATTACACTTTAAAATCTTTTCAGATGTACCTTCACATATAATACATTTAATTTTTATTCATAAATTTACTCACTTAGGCAAATAATTAGAATTTAAGAAAACAATCTCTGAAATAATCAAAATCTAAGAAAACAAACTGTTGAAATTACATGGTTATGATATTTGCTTATATGAGCTGTCAGCCGTGCTGCTATGCAATTTGTTAGCAGAAGTTACATAGGTACAAATACAAGAAGGAATATCAGGGGGAGTATTAGTATAGTAAATTTCTGTCAAATTTTGGATCATCATATGGTCAACTTACGAAAACGGATATGTAAAATTATAAAAGACAATTCCATTGAATTTTAAATCCCATAATATAGTTCATTATATTTTTATAATCAATCCCGAACTTTAGCATAATAATTTTTGTAATTCTTATACTAATATGACTAATAATTATATTTTTTGATTTTTTAAAACACATTGACATAAATGTTTTCCTATTAGTAGCCTATAAAAAAAGAGAAAGATAATCAAGTTTTCCAAAAATCATTTTTGATCCAAACTATTTTTTTGGCTTTAGAATAACATATACAATTAAAAAATTCAAGAAAAAACATTAGATTTTTTGAAAGTTTTTAAGTATAAGACCACCTTAAACAATCGTATTTTTAAATTATTGCTCCAACATTTCTTGTAGTAAAAAACCATTTAGGTTTTGTAAATTGAATAGCTCAAAATTCTGAAATACCCCGTAATGTACGAATATAACATGAGAGAAACACGAAATATTATCATTACATAGATTATTTACAATGTAGAGAATTTAATGAAGAAACATAGTATAAAGTAAAATTCATTAAAAAAGTAGCATGCTTTATTAAGTCTTAAAATTATAAGTACGAAAAGAGGCCTATCTCTTACTAATTAACGTAGCTTTTGAGGCTTCAACCATGTTTTGAAAAATTTATCCTTTCCTTTCGAAGCTTTATATAGACGAATGATCATTAGTGACGGTTTTGCGTCAATTCTTTCCATGTTAGACATACTTAAAAGAACGTGTGGTTATAGAAGAAGATAAACAATTAATGCAAAAGTGTATCTTCAAATTTTTCTATATATATGTGTCTGTATTTGTGACGTTCAAGTGTAGATTTTTCATAGAATGGCTCAAATAGATAATATTAAAATAAATTTTTTTGTTTTCCCAGAGATGAAGCTTTATTCTTTACATAACATAAACTTACTTAACTTAAACTTATAAGAATTTTGCATTCACAAAGCTGACGCGTTACGACTAATATATGAAAGTCACGTATGCGCGACAAAACTAAAAAAAAACTATAAGTAAACAGAAATAAAGCCAACACTTGTAGAAAAATATGAAAATGAATAACGTAATTAAAAGACTCCGTTTTCTCAGCTCTTACCCGTGTTTCTTCGTCCTTTATTTTTTTTGCGCTTCTCCAAAACTACGTTATCAAAAAAGCATATTTTTAAGAAACTTTGCAGAATCATTATTTTGCTATCTTTTTGAATGAGGTTTTTCATACAAGTTAGAATACAAGACGTACAAAATTTTCTCGAGACGAACAAAATAAGCTTTGAACGGCGAAGATCGATGGTTTGGTTCTCGAGATATAGAAAGTTTACACACATACACACACACGCACACACACACACACATGCACGCACGCACGCACGCGCACACACATACAGACAGGAAAAAAAATGTTCAACACATTTCTCCTTAAAACATCATTTTAAGCCTTTTTTGTCTCAAAAATTATTTTCACCGTTACAAAGCTTCCTCTTTGAGGAAGCAATAAATAAGCATAAAAATTTATCTCTTGACCTTTTCAATTTTGCATAAATTAAATGATTTCACTACGAAATCCATCACACATTTTGCAGTTCACTCTAGTCTACAAAGTGCATTTGCAAGTGCAACTCTACGACTTTGGTACAAACTTAAATGAATCCGTAAAATTTTTCCAATCATTTATCCGAGCATGTAAACGCTTTCCTTGAGAAGTGCGAGAAGGAATGTATCGAGGACCGAAACTCGCGAATCGAATCGGGCCATCGATAGGCACACGCCTGCATTCAGTTCTTCCGTAACGGCAGTTTGTAGCTGGATACAGATCGGGGGAGAACTGACAAACTTGAAGCTCATTAAAAGTTGATGCTACCGTCGATGCATACGCGTATACGCGCTCGATCATATAAAGACGAGCGACCAGTTAGCGGAGCGATGAGAAGCCGGCTGAAGACTTGTTCAGTTCGATAACTGGATCTTAACGCTGCTCGACAGGCTGAAGCGATGTCGGGGAAAGTAAAAGCTAATTGCCGTAGTTTATAGGATGATCGTATAGAGGCGCGTTAGCTTGCTCGCAGAGCTGTTTAAGTTGTCTACTTATCCGGATCCTCGTCTATCTATTGGAGCCTTGTGCAGTGTTTACTCGCGCCTATAGACGTACGCAGGTAGCTTTGGCGACTCACGGATGCGTGCGTGTACGCTATTGATCGAAGATAAATTATTCAAGCTCCATATACAGTTATTCCAGCTGTTGGCGGCCGTCTGAATTGCGTTTAAGTAAATAATACTTTGGCTTCTTACTCGTTTGCCGACTTGTTAATGAATTCGCATGAATTTCAGGTAGCTGCCAGCTAATGTTATATCGACCTCTTTCAATATTTCGCTATTGTGTTATTTAATAAAACTTGCTACTTTTGCTAGTAATATCTGATTTGAGGTGATCTGATATTAAATATTGCCACTGTCAACTCAGTGCAGTCTCAATTTCATTTAACATTAAACCAGGACAAGATAATAAGGTTACTTTATGTAATGCTATCTTCAATTTTATAATTAACGCGTGCAGCTCGAAGGAAACATTATATTGCTGATGGGAAGCGTAGTGCTTCGGGATGAAAACTGAAAAATAAAATGTCATTATAAATTAAACAAGCAGCTGTGAAAGAGATGGTGAACTCGGTGGAGTCACCTTTGGCCCTGCGTTTCCAATTGCCATTCATTCGGAATCTCGTAGTTTATCGTACCGGATAATCCAAGTAATAGTCTGTAATGGATCGAAAAGCACGCGCACTGAAAATCCTACAATGTCCAAACATGCTAATGCATTGCGTAGCGGTGAGGCGGAGGAAGGGAGAGGCTGAGAGAGAAATGGGATTCATTGAAACATTCGGGTTTATAGAAAACCGATACGTCTTCGATCAGAACGTCGTTACTGTACTTCAGCGCTGACTATCGCAAAACTTTCGACCTTCCGTGCTGTTAGAGAGGGAGAAAGGGAAAGAGAGGGGAACTTCATACCGGATGACCGTAAAAAGCCTGCCTCTCCACGGCGTAAACGCTTTTATGCGCGGGCTCATGCTCTGCAATGGTTTTGTTCTCTCTTACGGAAATATTTTACATCACGATTATTTTTATTTTTTCTCATACCCGTGTTATTATAAATATTTGTTTTTAACCTTGATGCTGCAATTTTTTTAGAACTATGATAAGCTTAGAATAATAGTAAGTAAATTTTGTTGGCTATTTTACAATACTCATTATTTTATGCAGATTGTAGATTCTATTTTCTATCGCTGTGGAATAAATAATTTTTTTTATTTAATTATATTGTTATTTAGTTCCGAATAGGTTGTCGACCAGTTCATTTGTCAAGTTAAAATTGTTCACTTTAATTAGTATTGGAAAGGATAATTATATTGAAAAATCTAATTAGTAAAATAAGCTACTTGAAATAATAAACAAGGATCCCTTAAATTTAATGAACTCCAAATTAATATTGTATTTAGCTTGATAAAGGGGCCTATGAAACTCGTCACTTCGAAGTCCCTCCTCATTAAAAGTATCGACAGTCAGGGGCATCCCTCTGACCGGTTATCTTCATAGCTAGCAAATAACTTACCGCTTCACTGAATATTATAATAATAGGAATATCAAGCATTATTTGTCAGTCTCTTATTTTCCTGCGCTCTTCTCCCCGTTTTGCCGGTCTATCCGTTACTTTAACTTCTACTTTCTCTCGCTTTCCTCGACTCGGTTTATGGGCTTCTCGCAGAGCTTTCCAAATGCGCATTACAATAGTTCTTGTGGCGACTTTCGAGGCCTCGGAAGTTTTGCCGTAAATTGCCAACGGGATGAGGCAAGACAGAGAGAGAGAGAGAGAGAGAGAGAGAGAGAGAGAGAGAGAGAGAGAGAGAGAGAGAGAGAGAGAGAGAG
>JAYJLV010113773.1:0-11078 GCA_036873485.1 Torymus texanus | reverse complement strand
ATTTTTAGCTGTTTTATTTATTTGTGAGAAATTATTTCGTTGCGTCCCAACGTTGCAAACTTCAGACCCATTTAATTCTATACTTGATGAATCAGAGATTGTTGGTTTAAGAAGTAAGCCTGTCTTTTTCTCATAATTAAAGCTGTCTTTGATTCAGGATCATTTTCCGAAGGCATAAGTAGGTGGATAATGACACAATACTAACTAGAAAAGATTATTTGTCACTCTACTACGTGAAATGATAATTCCCTCATACAAAGCAGGTGAAATCATCTCCCGATGACTAATGCAATTTTAATTGGTGATTTATTTTAATTAGGATTCGTGAGTGCAACTTTGGTATTAAAAACATTATACGCAGAAATAGTGTAGCTTCTGAATCCTTCAAGTACACGTGTCGAAACGACCTTTAAGAAATATTTTTCCACATATCTTTCTAAGATATCAGAGAATATACTAAAAGCCTGATAACTAATGATTACTGAAACGCCTGGGAGATAAAATCAAAACTAATTTTTGCTACTTCGCGAGGATGTTTACATCGAACACGGCTTAAGTTAATATTAACAAGAAAAGGGAAAGCGAAAAAATAGAGGCAGGCTCTTAATTAATTCCAATCTTCCAGCTAATTTTGTTTTAATAAGCTCAGTACTTGAATAGTAGTGCAAACTGAAATTAATACTCTCGGACGATATTAGACTTTCCACTCTCGCGTTACACTAGATTCAATAGAGAATTCACGTACTCAGCGGCAAAAGGAGAGAGAGAGAGAGAGAGAGAGAGAGAAGCTATTCCAGAGTGCAATCATATAGGAGCAGTTACGCTGAGAATAAATGCACGAGTCAAGGCTTCTCCTATCGATTACTCGATCATTTCAACCAGCAACATGATTAATTATATTCTAAATTAGTATACGCGATACTTTAGCTTCATTTTAATGCATCTTGTACTAGATGTAAATTTTTATCGTATTTCCGAAGCACATAATATTTCCATAACGATTTTCTATATTTATATATTCATCGGAAAATTGGTAATTTGATATACCACCACGCATTAGAAAGCTATACAGAACTACTGATCAACCTCGTGACGAATAGCCCGTTTGTTCTGAGATGCACTGGTACAATCGATTCACCGAACAATGGTAACCGATAGGATGATCTCGAGTTCGGGCATGCAAGAGAGGAACGACGGCGTGACTTTATTGAGTACTCAAGTTTTGAGCGCTATGTCGCGTCTGCTACTCGTACTCTAATTGCATACCTCGCAGAGATGGCGCAATGGAAAAAGGGTCGTTGAGTATCACAGCGGAAAAAGAATGCAAACGTGCAGCTGAATCCGTATGATATTTAAAACTCAATCGTCAAAGTTGTTGTCACACACATCAGTATTTTGATATCTTCGCATATAAACGGAGTTACATTCCTACATTGCAAGTTTTACGCTACTCTATCAAAAGGACATTTTTTTTCTCTTACATCTCCTTCATACACGTATAGCAGCGATCCTCAAAAGCAAGGAATTCGCATTACGTGAATATCCAGATTTAACTTTATATACGTGCCAGCATATACCTATATACACGATCGTGAGATTTTATCTCTCGCGAGCGGCGCATACAATGTGTATGCAAAATCGCACACGCTCGCGCTCAGCTATATTCCTTAAGCTCGCGCGCATTATGACTGAACTTTATAATCCGACGTTAGAATATTACCCCGACCGCGTACATAACCAATCGCGCGATATGACTTTTGCAGTTTCGCGCACATATACATACGTATATATGCGCTCGATCCAACGAAACATACCACGCGTTATACCCAAAGCGAAAGTCGAGGAATCCAAGTGAAATGGTAATCAGTGTATATACTCCACTATACCATACTCTTTTGCATCTTTCGAACTCTATCAATAGGAACGCGAGTTCTCGCGCGAGTGCAAGTATGTTGCGCAACGAGGCGCGCGCGCGTGCGCGCGGTCGATCGAAAAGAAGATACAACCAAGAGGCATGCGCGCATAGAGAGTTAGCTACCAGGTTGTAACGCGCGCGTGTAAGTGATCGTAAAAAGCTAATTATACACGCGGACCGGCTTTATTACGACGTCTTTGGCGGCAAAAAAGGAGCTCTCGCTTATTGTGTCTTTTAAAAGGCTCGACATACACACACACACACACACACACACACACACACACACACACACACACACACACACACACACACAGACAACAGAGTGGAATGCTCTTGTGTCTGGAAGACGCGCATCCACGCCTATACGTCGTTACTTTCGCGCTTGTGTGCGCAGGTGCCCTCGCAGTTTACGGCGCATTCTTGACGGGATTGATCGTTTCATTAACGCGTCGTAATAGTGACTAACCCGCTGTCGATGATGTGCTCGGTGTGTGCCCTGAGGCAGCCGCGATGTAAGCTGATGCTGATCTGCATTGGAAATTTATTGAAGGGACCGAAATGGGATATTAAATGATAAGGTATAGTGCTGCTGCGACTGTATAGTTACTTAGATTGTGTGTAGTTGCTGGGTGTCTTTATTGCATGTTTGGGAAGAAATTAGTGTCTATTACTAGTTTACGATTGGTGGTATGAGTGATTGGATTTGGATATACTAGAGATTATAGTATTAATCGGAATTGTTAAATTAAAAATGTATCCGTGCTCTAAAGTTTTGCACTTATTGAAAGTATGGTTAAAAGTAATATATCACTCTACTTAATAAAAACGTTAAATTTACAAATAAAATGTAACCAGATACGTTCGATTAGCTTTTCATTTAGCACTGAGCATTAATCTGAAAAATTTTTATCGTTGCATAATGTATGATACGGTTTCCTAATACTACTACTCGTGCTGCAACTTGCGCGCTTAAAAACAATTTCAATTTTCCTTTTTTCTACCTTTCGAGTTCCCCTTCCTATATACCGAACCACAAAGCAAACAAACACTGCAACAGAGCGCAAAACCAAACGCGTGTGTAACTTTATCTCTATACGTATATATACACACGCTATTTACTTTATTTCTTCGACTGCGTAAAAATAGAGTACGAGAGTTCGCTCGAAAATACACCTTCGCCTAAACATTACCAGACGATTTTTCCCCTCGTTCTCTCCGGCAGTAAAACTTCAGCCGCAAAAGTACACGAATGGAAAAAAAGATGAAGAAGAAGAAGACAGGTGAAGCGCTCGCAGCAGCAGCAGCAGCAGCAACGCCGCAAATATTCCACTACAGCAAGCATCTTTCTGTGTAAAGGCAGAAGCTATATACCTATCTCTTTCTCTCTCTCTCTCTCTCTCTTCGTTCGCTTGCTGCAAGCCAAGGCGATCGGAGGGACTGTATACGACATTTCGCCAAGTCCATAAAGCACTCGCACGAGGATCGGGCATTAAAAGTAGCAGCAGGTTTTTGCACGTACGCGCGTATTCGTTAGAAGGCATACGTCGTCGTCTCATACACAGATACATACATGTATATATATGTATATATACAAAGAGCGAGCGCGACGTTTATTGAGGCGATTGACGAGCGGCAATTTTTACCACGCGTCCCTTTTAACGAGAGGCGAGATTTCGCCTTCTCCTGTGTGTGTGTATATAGGTATACAAGGACTTTCTTCGTTATGCATCTCGCGTCGTCGGGGCGCACTTTGCATACGGGTGTAGTATCGCGCAATTTCGCCTGCCGAGTGATGGACGGCTGTGAGAGCAACAGCAGCAGCAGCAGCGAGTGGCTAATTTTCGTGAGACGCTCGTGGCTTCGGGAGAGAGAAGAGATGATTTTTCCGGATTGTTTACGGCAGCTTTGAGAGCTTGATTGTTTTCGATTATGCGGTTTTCGAGTTTCTGGAGCCTACATGTGAGAGTGAGGTGTTGCTCTTGACAAACTAATTAGCTTTAGAACAGTGTAGATTCCACGTAGCTCTCGGGTATATATGATGTAAGATGGTGTACCATTATATTTACGGTGATGGAGTAGTTGGATTTAAAAAGTGATGAAGTTCGAATAAATTTTCGTATATTTTCGACGTTTAGAATGACGAACGCGAATAATAGTCTAGCTAAAGACTTTACATATCAGTCTTAACCTCATCTATCAATCTTCGTACATAAGGCAATCAAATAAACAGGCCGAGAAAGGCTGGTGGACGCTGTGGGATGCTGGCTTTCTATCTGAGAAAGTCACCCTGCAGTGCGAGTGGTGACAAGAGCCATAAATCAACCCTGGAGTTTAATCCGGAGCAATTAATGACGACGAGAGAATACCATTTATCCGTGCCGTCACCAAATTTATCAAGACGTTTGGTAAGACACGTTTCTTTATACTGGCAGTTAATGCGGGATTGTTCAGTGAACACGAATGTCTGTGATGAAACGTGATCTCACGAAACCAAGAAAGCAAATATATGTATTGATCAAAAGTAGCCAATGTTGAATTTATCTTAGCTCACGCAAATGATGGTTTTTGCCAGTAACTTGTAGCAGACGGCAGACAGACTAGTGAGACTATAGAGCGTTGTGAATTAGGACACGAAATCTTGATTTTTAGAGGGGACATATTTGTCTGGAAATTTTTGCAGCAATTAAGGGCAAGAACGAGATGGCGCATGCTGGACTGCAATTTGACCCTGAACCAAAAAAAGAGAAGAACTGCGTTGTGACAGATTCTTCTTAAAAGATGAAATTGTAGAAAAAAATTCATTGTTGGAATTAATGGTAAAACTCTATTATTTTTAGAATCAATTAATTTTTATACTTTCAATAAAAAATTATCTCTAAAGGGATATCATTAAAATTACGCCAATAGAAACATTGTATGTACAATCTTGTTAACTTTCAATGTACACGCCGATTTTTTTTAATGACGAACGAAAATCAAATAACCGTTATAGAGCACTTAGAAAAGCCGGTAATTATCAGCTGCTATCCCTCTTTTATCAGCTTTATTCACGGAAAACTAGCGCGAATAGGGTTTGATTAAACATTCGCGTGCACACGTGTATAATTACTTCGTTATCGTTAACTGCGCTAGTCGAGGGGGACAGTTTAAAAAATACGGTTCAAAAGATAGCCTCTCGATAGAAGTTCTAGAGAAGCGATTTGCTTTATTACAGGTTATATACGCGCTTCGCATTAAGTTATTAACTTAAAAATCTATTATTTTACGTGTTATTATATCAATATTACAAGCTTCATTAAGATATTGTAAGAAAGATTATAGTAAGACTCGATGTTTAAATTTACTTAAAAGAAAACTATTTTTTCGATTTATATCGTTCATTTATGCCTTCGCATTGTTCATTGTTCGCATTAAAGTATCAGTAAAATTGCAAATTATTCAAAAGCATTTTTGTTTGTAATGTCTAATGTACTAAACCTACTGGAAACTATTAAAATCGTTTTATTATACCCATATATCTTACATCTTCGCGGCATAAAATTCTACGACTACAGACTTTGAAACGTGAAATATGCCTATTGAAATTGTCATTCGAATTGCTATGTCTATTTTCTATTAGCTTATGAATTTAACAACAACTATATATTACGTAATCCTACAATAACAAATTCCTACGCAACACATTTGTATAACTAACGAAAATCTAGAGTACAAACTAAGTACGCAGCACTCCTAAGCAATCACAGTCAATCCCTCTTTATACGTCGGCAAAACCTCTCGCGAGACAAGAAGCAGCAGCAGCAGTTACTTATGCTCTCTCTCTCTCTCTTTACGCATCATGCTCTAGCGTACGTACGCCAGCCGGTCGTCAATGCATCTCGCGCTGCGATAAAACACGGCCGCCTCGAGTCATCGCCTCTGCGCCATCGAAAGACGGAAAAATGACGACGGCGACCCGCAGCAGATGGTCGTTTCTGCGCACGCATCACGCCGCGGCCCATTATCGGATATGTGTAACTCTCTGCAGTCGGTTTTACCCATCTCTCTACTATACTATATACAGCTATACGACGCGTAAATGAAGTTGTATACACGCGGTGCGCGCACACAATCGTGCGCAGCAGACGTTCACCGTTATCGAACTCTCTGTGCGCTCGCAGGGGGAGAGGAGGAGGTAGGTACTACACCCGAGAGAAGATTGGAAGAGAGCGAATTGCAGGGTCGGCGCGCGATGTGCATTATCCACGCTCCTCGCGCTCGCGCGTGCACACAATTTTCATATTGATGTAACAAACCGGAAGGCGCGCCGCGCGTGCACGCGCGTATATACAACACCGTGCACGCTTTTCCCGCCCGCCCGCGAGAGAGTTCTTCTCTTTGACTTTCACATTACAATCGGATTCATTAATCACGATCCTTTCGAGTGTATGTACGAAACTCGCTCTCTCGCCGTGCGCCACGCCGAGATGAATTATGCCGGCGTGCGTGCGCGCGTACCCTCGGAGGTGGGTATATATATATTTATGGCACGTAACGTGAATTTCGTAAATTGGAGGTACGAAATTTACAAAAGAGTTATTGCTGGACAATAATATAACAAAAAAATAATAAAAATAAGTTATTTATATGTGCATAAATTTTTATAATATCAATTCTCTTACCGTACTCTTATATATATGAATGGTTTTTTGAGTTATACTTAAGTTTAAAGGCCAAATTCGTCTATTATATAGATAACACAAAAGTAAAGCTAAGTATATGAAAGCATCGAGAGGGAAGAGGGATCAACTGGGCTTCGGTGGTGTATGTGTGTTTATATATATAGCTAACGGTAGGTGCATGATACGGGATAACTACGGTAATGTTCAGGTTCTTTTTAATGAGCTTCTGCAACGATCTCAAATTCCATAGGCTTAGATCACTTTTACAGACACACGCAGTGGTGATGGTGCAATGTCAGACAAATTGTGTGAAAATATTCTTGTATATACTAGTGCATGCGTATATATATAAAGGTTCAAATGTATAATAATGCGACGATGATGATAATATTATTTTCCTTTCCAAACAAAACCATCGTACATATAATAAACTGAGGAGTTAATTTTGAGAAAAGTTTTTATTATACTGATTACATAGTTTACTCTTCTTATTTTAAATTACTCGTGTGTTTATTGTGCAAATATTTTTCTATTGTAGGTTCAGTTGCGCGTACATCTTTTAATCACTTTAACAATATACATTATAATTTTCCGTACAGCGTGAAAGGCTAATGTCACCTTTTTAAAGTGTCTGAATATAAAAGACGAGGAAGTAGACGTTGCGAAAGTCATAGGAGTTCTTGTGCACATAATATCGTGAGAATCAGAGACGGTTATATGTGTGCCTAGTACATGAAATACGTTTTTTGTCGTAATTACGAAGGTTGATTACAATTATTATGCGCAATAATATTTTTTGCATCCTTTCGAGGCAAGTGCACTTTTAAAGACCTCTTATCAAGATAAGTAATAACTGCTAATAAACATTTCTTACTTCTAAATTAGCAAATAATTATAAGAGATTAAGCGACATTTGAATTCGCAGTGAAGTTTCAAAATAAAAACGGATCTTTAAGTTGCAAATTATTTGTTTGAATATATTAACATGGTGTAAATTTTTTTTTAGGTTTGCAGCTCTTCGCACATAAGTGTAAAAAAGTCGTTGCAAAATAGCAGTAATAAAACAAATGATCGCATACTTGTTTCGGTATGACCCAAATTAGAAACCGTAAAATTCGTTCCCTCGTGTAAAATAATCTACTCATTCCAGCACAGAAAAACGACACTTCACCCCTAGTAAAAATCATTTTAACGTTAATTAACTCATCACAATTAGCAACGCCGCTATCTCCATCAGTTATACTTTTTTATTTGACCGCATGTAAGAAAACGGTAACTTCTCGCGTTCCCTTTAAGCCCCCCCTAAGCAGCGACATAATAATCGTTTAGCCACAGACACTCCCCTTCCTCGCGAAGCCCTATATATACACTTCATCGCGCCTCTTCCGAAGCACAAACTAGATCGTTATTCCGCGAGACAGCAGCGCACAAGCAGGGCACACGTGAACGACAGCGCGATAACGTCGACGACGACGTCTCGACGCGTTACGCGATCATCGTACACTTACACACACACGTGTATATACGCTGCCGCCACCTCCTCCTCCTCACTCGCGAGATATTATCCTTCGCCTCCGAGCCACTCAAGATCAAATCATACGCGTATAACGCTCTCTCTTGCCTGCCATTGTCTCTCTCTCGCTCGTTCTCTTCCCTTGTGAATCGGAACGCACGCTCACGCTCGCGCCCGGCATATCAAAATTATGTGTATATTATTACACATTGTACTGTGCGAGTCACGCGTTAGACGCGCGTATAAAAATTTACGCAACAACGCGCGTCGTGTGTATCTGTGTGTCTATTTTTCTTCTCGGCTTTTCTTCGCGCGCGCGCGCGTGTCTGTCCGGCAGTGGTTCTGTCATAAGAGGGAGAGAGAGAGAGAATCGATTACGACATGCGCGTTGCAAAAAAGGCGTATAGACGCGTGCGAAGGCTTCTCGCGCGTGCGTGCGCGTGCTGCGGCTCACTGGTTGCGATTGAGATAGACGTGGTGACAAAGACTGTAGGTATATAGGTGGGCACACGTGGTTGCGGGCGAGGAATTCGCCCTGGAGATATTAGGTGGTGGACGGTAGTTGATTGGTTTTCCAAGTATCGTATAGGGAATGGGTGGTGCTGTTGGGTTACGCGTGTTTTAAATATTTTGAAATTCGATAGTATAGGTTTATATCAGCGGTTTAAAGGATTTATCGTAGCTCTGTATTGATTTATGGCTATTTTTTTTCGTTTTCACTAGTATTTGCATTTATGTTTTAAATGCTTATATATGTGGATTTTATTGATTTAGAGGTCTTTAGAAAATCAGTTAAAATTTCGAGTAGAAATGCATGGTAGTAGAATATTAAATCATAAGGTCAATGTAAGGCGAAATCAACTTAAAATTATGCACGAAAAATCCAACGTTCGGAATGCGTTTCCATTAAACCACAAGTTCGAAACGCACAGCGGCGCCAATATTGGAACAGACTCGGCACAAATTATTGCATAATGAGCAAAGGCAGTCGATTTAACCGCCGCTGCTACAGACAGCACCTTCCTTTTTCGTCAATTTGTTATTTAAATCAGAACGCTAAATACCGACTTGCGCTCGAATGCTTATACGCCATAGAGACTTAGAGAACGGATCTGAGGTAACAATCGCGGGCGCGCGCGCGCGGCATTGATTTTGTAAGCAGCAAATAAAAAGTAAACACGCATTAATAAGTGCCCCCGAGACTTCGGTCTCTTAAGCACGCCGAGTGTTAACATATAAATTGCTAGTTAAAGCCGTTCGTGCTCGCTCGCTCGCTCTTGTACGTAACGGGAGAGACAAAAATTTTTCACGGCTGCGCGCACGCGCACTCGGGACGAAGAACGGACATGGCTGTGCGTCGCTTATTTATTGAAAAATTATAATGGCAAGGTGGTGTGAAATTGCGTATTTTTCGATAAGCTAATAGAAGGATGAATTTTAATGAATGCCAGTCGTTGAGGAAGAAAAAGAATGTGCTAATTATTGTAAAAATGTGCGAAACTCCCGGAATAATGCAAGACTGTTTTTAAAACTTTAAGAACGTTCACGTTGCTTCGTATACTCGCTATTGCGCGCTCTGACTCTTCTAATTGTCCGCATTTAATCGTTAGTAGCATGTAAAGGAGTTTCTTCAAGGACAGAAAATATTACATAAAACTGCACGTAAATTTGTCTGCATAAATCTTCCAATTAGCTGCAGTATATAGCGATGTGTTGCGGTGACTATTTTTATTCGTATTTTTTAGAACAGCAGTAGAGTATTCTTTGTTGGCAACAAAATACATCTTTGCGACAACTGTGTATTATATTTTTCAATTGCGTGCAAATCAGGAAAACATTTAAGATTGTTATGCAGCAGCATTTTATCACTTTTCAAAGTCACTTCCCAGTGATAATCGCACAAATCAATTAAATTACTACGAAATTTAAGTTCCTCGGTTCTTCAAAACATCCACAAATCAACCACAATTTCCCAACCACCGCATACCACCCAAACCTTATTAACAGCATTTCCTAGCACCTCCGCGACATTTCGAAAAGAAAAAAAAAAGAACAACAACCGCGATCCTAATCTGATCTTGATAAACAATGCGTCGAGGTCACCGCGAGGCTTGCATTTTCCTCTCGCGACGAGAAAAAAGGAGGCGTCGGCAGTAGGTATTGTAATGAGCAAGGCTACTACCGTAATAAGCGGCTCGTCCGCGATACGCGCCGAGCTGTGGCTTTTCGCGCGCTGTTGCTCTGTATATATGTGTGTGTATATATGTTCAGTACATGTCTCGCGCGCGCTTGCATTCTTCCACTATTATATATACACAGCCGCCTTTCGTTATTGACGTGTACGCGTACACGTCTTGCATCGCGATTTTCCAAGATGAGATTGCGCAAAGTTGAGCTCACGTATATGTATATGTATGTATAATTATGAATTGTAGAGCGCGGGGGCATGTGGGAACATCGTTTCGGTTAGCTTATACGCGCGTATTATACAGGTATTGGATCACAGTTGTAGCGGTGGAATCGATATTAATGACGCGATTCGGTTTTTATTGATGGTTATATAGAGAGACGCTGCGAGTGCGCCGCTGGATAATGGTAATAAATATAGAATTTACTAGAACGTTTTTTTTGCCACGGTGAGTGTGACGGAGTTATGCATCTGGTCAGTGTTTTTTTGCTCTTCTTTTTTCGCGAGATTATAGAGAAGAATGTGAACTACTGAATTGAGCAAGGAATTTGTATAATAAAGTCATAATTTTAATTATATAGTATGGAATAAACATGGTGACAATTCGATATAAAAAATTCAATATATAGTACCTGTTTTAACATCTTTCTTTAAATCGTCAACCGTTTCTTTGGATTGTTTTGATTTTATGCTAATATATAAATTAACAATGCAGTCGTAAAATTGAGATGCAAACCTGAAGTTATATACGTATATACTTTCATTAATCACGTTTGTTTAAAATCAAATAAACCGTTCTCT